>CAMKVN010001253.1:0-19753 GCA_946474995.1 Funneliformis geosporum | reverse complement strand
CCTTTGAATAGCTGTGTGCTCTTTTATCTTAGTGAAATCTTCTTTCTTATTTTCTTTACCTTTTTCTTTTATTTCTTATTTCTTTACTTCTTATTTTCCTTCTTATTATTATCAATAAACTACCTCATTATTATTATACATCTGCGTGATATTATATATCGTTGTCTGAGTGACATTGTATATCTGAGTGATCTTATAAACCTGAGTAATTGTATAAATCTTCGTGAATTAAGGTAACAGTTAGGCCTTCGTGACAACAACAGTCGTTGTGAATCTTTGGAAATATACCAGTCTTAGTAAATTACAGTTAAATACGTTGAGTGAAACTAATTATAAATCCAGAACTTGGGAATAAATCAGTAGATTATTACGTACATTAAAAAGAAACAACTCTCGAACACCTCGTTTAACTGTAGCGATCCACCAAAATCGCACGTTAACAGCACAAGTCACAAGCTAAGCATTACTTTTAATAAAAATATGAGTCAATATTTGTTTGTCACATTGAACTTGTTTTTTTGATTTTAAAAACTTTTTCAATTTTTCCTACTAACTTTACATATTCTTTCACATTGTCCTATTAGAGCAGAAACATACGTACAGTTTTCAAACTAGCAATTGCAGTGTTAGTATTAATAACGGGATTTTTACAACTATTATCCATCTCTTCTAAATCCATATTTTCCTCATCAGTATTTTTAAAAAGATATGCAAGTTCTTGATCATCTTTGGGAATTTAGATAATAACATTCTCTTTAGGAATGTTAAGAAATTCTTCTAACTTCATTAGATGGAAGAGATTAAGAGCCTGAATATCATCTGCAAGATCATCAAGCATTGAGTCTTCAGATCGATAGATATCTTCTAATATATTTCTTAAATCTGCTTCTTTATTGGTATAAGAGAGAAGAATTTTTACATGATGCTAGCAGTTACGAATTGTTTCAACTTTAATCTCATCCTATGTTTTAATGACAAAACAAGTTGCTTACAAGACATCTATGTGTAAGTCTTTTACACAGTTATTTGCTTCTACATGCTGTAGCATCAAACTTTTAAAAAATAATTAATTAAGTTTTAAATACTTATGAGGTATACAAGTTTAATATTATATCTTACCGTATATGAAAATGACAATAATGTCTTTTAAAGATCATGATTATTCCAACATCTATTAGCTGAATTCTCGAGATTGTGTTTGGAGGTAGAAAATGAATATCAGAGTATTGTAAAGTAAGGTCATCTAACTTGTAACTAGAACAGTTATCAATGAGAAGTAATATACACTGGCCTTGATGCTTTAGACCAACTTGATGTTCAAATTCCTGAATCCATTCTTAAAAGAGTGATGTAATCATCCAGGCTTTAGCATTATTACAGTATATCATAGGCATGTTTTGGATTTTAACATTTTTAAAGCAATGCAATCCTCCACATTTGCTAATTATTAAGGATTTTAATTTATGAGAACCATTAGCATTTACACATAATGTAATTGAAAGATGTTTTTTAATTACTTTACGTCTAGCAAGATATTTGGTTGCAAGTGTCCAATCAGATTCTAATCTATAAATTAATAAGATAAGTATATTTATTTATTTTTTTTAATATTTTAATTTTTTTTTATTAATTAAATTTTACCTGTAGAAAAGTCTGGTCTCATCCATATTATAAATTCTTTCGAGAGAATAGTTAGAACAACATTTCTTTAACAAGAGTAAGGCATTAATTAAAGATAGACATCATAATTAAGAAGTTATAATTCAGTAAGTTGCAACTCCTTGTAAATTTATTTTAATATAAAAATTCATAAATAGTTGCAACTCAAAGTGTTGCAACTTAAGTTGCAACTAGTTAAAAATTTTAAAAATAATTATAGAAACCATTTTTAGCATTAATAATAACAGATTCATCAGCAGATAAAGCTTCTCCTTCAAGTTTTTGTTGACGAATACTATTCCTGATCCTTGAACTTTTAAAGAAAAATTGTAATTTATCTTGAGGAATTTTTAATGTATTAACAAGTATTTTAGCTTTTTCAATAAGTATTGCATCACTTAAATTGTTTGATGCTGATAATTTAAAATAAACTCTTTGAATACAAGCCCAAGTTCCAGATAAGTGACAGATTTATGCTATTTTATGTTTGGATTAATAGTTTTGAATCAAGTCATTTTTCTGATATTTGTAAAATATGAGTAATTATACTTTCATCAACTCTAAGGCTTCACTGTTCTTTGATCCAATTAACATATTGAGCTCGAGTCTTTTTACTATTATCATGAGCGTAAATACAAAGGTTTTATTTTTGAATTTCAGTAAGAATGATTCTTTAAGAGCTATATTTTTAGAAGGATACTGTTAAATAACATGGTAGCGTAAGTATTTATTTTAATAGAAATGGATAGATGTTACATAAATTATGTAAGTTTTTCATTCTTTTTTCTTAATTTAAATATATGGTGGAATCTAATTTCTTTTTACGATAACTTTCAACAATCTGCTTTCTATTTATATTGGTTTATTTATTTACTAACATATTCTATTTACTTATAATTATATTCATCTCATATGATTATTTCTAAATCTTTTTCAACTAGTTTGATTATATTAATTCATTCAAATACTTGTAAAATTTAGATTAATTATTTTTATAAGTAATTATACAACTGATTAGAAATATTCAATAAAAAAAATAAAAAATACATTTACAAATTATATAAATATGCTCTTTTTTGTAAAATTATTTTCAATAGTTAAATTTATTAGCATTTTTGATTTCTTTAAAAGAGTTATTTAAAATAAATTGGTTATCACGTGATAATACAATTAATTTTGATTGGTACTGATCATGTGAATGCATTTATAGAGAGTGCTCTAATATATTCAGGATTTAGAATTGCTTGCACATATAGAATATAAAGGGTGTAAACTTAACTTTAAGTCCTAAGCTTGAGACTGAGTCATAGCGTACATATAGAGTGGGTATGCACTTATAGAGATTGCACTTATGGAGAGTTTACTGTATATTATTTTTTATTTAATAAAAATGTTAATAAGTAAATTATTAATAATAATTACCTTTTTTGTATTTAATGTAATTATATATATTTTTTTATTTTATATATATTATTTATTATGATAAATTAATTTTTTCTTGTTAGAATTTATATCTTAGAAAATTAATATTATATAAATGTTTAGAATTTCTTTAAATTGTTTTCATTAGAAAATTAAGAGTTATTTTTTTTTGAAAATTAAAGATGCTTTCCTAAGCTATTTTTAAACAATTTTGAATTTTAAGATGTGTGAGATTAAACTATTTATTTATAATAAATATCTTTATCTAAACTTTTAATAGGTTTTTTAAAATTCAATTAAAGTTTAGATTTAAAAAAAAAGTCATTATAAAAATTTCAAAAAAGGTTATAATTTTAAACTATAAATTAAAATAGATTTCAAATAATATTATTATTAATAATAAATTTAAAAATAAGTTAATATAATAATTTATAATTAAATCTTGGATAATTAAAATAAATATTGAAAGAAAAGTATTTTTAATTTAAAATAAATTTTCTTTATTTAATATTTAAATTTATAATAAGTTAATATATTACAAATAAAAAGTTATTTATCTATATAAATTTTTTAATTTTATAAATATCTTATTTCTTAAATGGTTAAATAAAATTATTTATTAAAAATTATAATAAAATTAAGATATTTTTGATATCTAGTGATCATAAAAAAATAAAATTTAACTTATTATTAGATTTGTCTAATTATAACGTATTTAATGAAACTATAATTATATTTTAATATCAATAAATCAAAATTATATTATTTTAAAATATTTTAAATCGTTAAAAATGAATTTTGATCTAATATTTGTAGAAAAATATAATTTAGTTTATTAGATTCTTCTTATAAAAAAGTATTAAATAGTAGTATTTTTATATTTTTAAAATTAATAAATAGTTAGATATTCTGATTTAAATAATTAGATTATTTTTATAATAATTCATTACTTATTTATTCTTAAAAAATTATTAATTTAATAGCAATATTTTTTTTTGGATTTTGCATAAAAAACATTATAAGATTTATTATAAAAATTATAAAATTATTATTATATTAATAAATATTTTAAAAAATATTTTAAAATGATTTTAATTAAAAAGTAAAATTGCTTTTAAATTTAGAAGCAAAGCTATTAAAGGATAAAATAAGAAAGGTAATAAAAACTTAAAATAAAATTATAAAAAATAATATATTATAATAAAAATAAAAAAATAAAATAAAAAAATAATTAAAGAATCAGAAAAATTAAACATATATTACATTAATATTTAATAGATATTTAAGAAGTATTGTAAAGTTAATTTTATTATTGTGAACAAATAAATATTATGCAGTATATATGACCCAGATGATTGATAAATTTGACAAATCTATATTTGTCATATATGATAAATTAGACATATATAATATATAAGTTTTATCTTTCTATATAATATATTTTATATAAATAGATAGCCTTTTAGATCATATAAAAAAGCAAAATTTGACAAGTCAGTTTTTAGTAGTTTTAAGAGGCAAACAGGCTTATTACATTATACTTTAGTTTTAGTAATTTGTTTATTTATTTTTTTTCTTTTTCTTGTTTTCTCTTTTATTTTCATCTATTTTCTATATTTTTAACTTGCAATTAAACATATTGTTTTATAACATAATTACATGGTAAATTGTGAATTAACATTTGTGAAACACTTGCATAAAAACATCTCTTTAAAAATTAGATAATAAATGAACTTGAAAAGTGTTAAGATTACTATGCAATTAAAAAGAATCAATATTTAGACACCTTATCTAACTGTTATAATTCGTAAGAATTATACGTTAATATTATTAATAATTTAAAAACTATTATTTGGATTATTTTATATATAATTAAGACAAAAATAATATACTGTAAATATAACTAAAATATGAAATTAAAATAAACTATAAATTATAAAATAGTAAAATTTTTATAGTATAAAGTGATTGATATATATTATTCTTTTAATAGTTTCTATTTTAAATTTACTTATATTTTAAGTTGTTTTAAAATTAATTTAAAGTATTTTTAATATTTTTATTCTTTTTTTTATATAACTAAAAACTTTAAAAATTTATATTACTAATTATTTTTAAAAAGATCATAAAAATTGTTAGATATTTTTAATAACTAAAGATTTATACTTTTATGTAAAATCAATTGTTTGAAAATTATGAATAAAAATTCTTATATTTTAAGAAATAAAGAAATTAATAATTACAATTACTTATAAAATAATTTTTTTTTTAAAACATTTAAATAAAGTATTTTACAGTAATATTAAAAACTTTTTTAAACCAATAATAATATTCTTTTAAATTATAAAAAACATTTTTTTTTTCTAGTTAATTAAGTATATATTTATTAATTAAGTATCCAATAAAATTAATGAGCTTCAATTGATAACCAAAGAGGTATATTAGTAATTTAGGATTTCCATTTGAAAAATAGGATTTTCGAATATTCGTATACAAAATATATAAAAATTAAATATTTGGATTCAAGAACGAACCAACTTAATGAATGGAGTCAAGAAATATTCCCCAAATGTAAGTGCAACATCCAGAGCGTCAAACATTCTTGGCACTCAACGTTAAAGTTACACATAATTTTAGTTAAAAAAGATAATTCATTGATCATAAAGACTGAAGTGACAGGCACTAAAGAGAGACAGTTCGATGTCTCATTGATTACCGCAGAAAAGTCCAATAACAATAATTACGAGACGGGATAGGCTATATATATGTAAAAAATACATCGATAATTAGTCTTAAAGGTAGGACAAGTATTTATATATATTGTGTCATGATCATTTGTGGGATTTTTATTAACTATATTTGTAGAACAAGTAATTTTTTTTTTCGGAATCAATCAGAAAATGGGTGATTTGATATCATGTCAAATTTAGTTAATTATAGTGACTCATCATCCAAAAGCCTGAAAGTTGGTTAAGTCCGCCTCCACGGAATTGTCAACTAATCTGTCAATTTTATAACCAATTAAAACCTAAAAATTTTAAGGGTAGACCGAAAATGAAGTAATTGGATGTTAAAATTTTTGTCTTACCCCTTAAAAACTTTAAAATCGTTTCATATTTGAAACAAAATATTTATTTAAATATTGATTTATTTTTTTAGTAATGCAGAAAACATGTGGGTAATTTAACATTTAACATGCCAATAGATTTAGGTATTTAATGCTCATTCGAAGAATGGAAACGTTTAAAGAAAGAAATGGATTTTGTTTTCCCAAATAAAAATCATATGAAAATGGGCTCATTTCGATTAAAGTTTTATGCAAATGCTTCTTTCGTGTTATTTATTTCATTGTACCTTTTCCAATTTTAAAAGAATCTAACTATAAATAAAGACTTAAAGAATTTTTATCTGACGCCTACATTTGTTTTTTAAGCAATTTTTATACAAATCAGGTATGTGCATGATCATGCAATTATAAATAGTGCTTTAAATACAAAGACTTTTTCTATTATTACAACCTTTTTTACATTTTTTTTTAAAATATTTGGCACTCTTCTAATAATTTTTTCGTAATTTTCCTGAATCATATTTTATTTATTTTTTTTTTTTTAAAAAAAAAAAGTAGTTTAAAATTCACAATGTTGAACATTAACAAATGGTTCACAAGAAGGGTAATTTTGTCTGCGCCATTTTTAGTATAAAATATAACAAAAACCATCTATTTACATATTATTTTTATTTTAGTGGGCCAAAATAAATGAATCAATATGGACAAGGTTATTTATTTTAACATCAATCATTCAAACTATATTAGTTATAGTATTAGAATCTCGGGTATTTGAGCGAAATAATTCGATAAGATTATTTGTTAAAGGTTTTAAAGACACTGAAGAATTTACAACATGTAAAATTGATTCTGCTGAACAACGAATGATACGTATCGAACAAGAAAATTTTATTTTTATTATTTTTCAGATATATCAATTGTGGTTTTGTTTCAACGCGGTAAGGAATAGGTATCAATTTTTTCTTTTGGAAAAAAAAAAAATTTAAATCTTTTTTTTTATGTATATCTTAGATTTTTGCCCAAAATACGATACAACTTTTCGCAATAACAATTGTGAACACTATTTGTTCAGTATATAGTTTTGTATGAATTTATTCTTATTTATGACTTTTATACGACTCGACGAAGCAAAATAATTTAAAAAAAAATTTAAATCGTCTTCAGGTTCAAATTGCGGAGGTTAAAATTTGGTACACAGATTTGAACAATTCCTGTTCAAATAAATTCACAAAACAAACAAATACGTCGTTATACGATTTACCTTTAATAGTAACTTTAGTAATATTTTTATTACTTATGGGATTTCTTGCATTTAAGTTATATCAACAATTTGGATGGAAAATTTATAAAAAAATTGGCGGAAGTCTCAAAATACAAAGTAAACAAAACTTTTTATTTTTCTTATTTGATTTGATGTTTTATAAAAACTGAATCATATCTTGTTTATTAATATATAATTAGCGATATACCGAAAACATCTAATTTTTGTGATCTTACTTAAAGTTAATCTGATCTTTATCTTATTATTTGCCATTGAATCTTGGATGACATTCGCCATTGAGAATAAAACAAGCCAATTAGAACATCTTTATTATGTTCCAAGAATAATTTATTATTTTCATAGGATTGTAACATTTTTAATTATTATCTTGGAGTTTATTGCATATCAAAGCGTAAGTATTCCAAAAAATTTTTTTTTGATATGATTGATATACAAATTTTTAAATCGGTCCCTCATTTGTTTACAGATAAAAAATGAATGTAAATTTGGGATGTTGGTTTTCATATTTCTATGGATGGCAGTGATAGCTGATTTGATCTTGGTATTAATATTTTCCATTCGAACTGCAGAAGATAGTTGGTATTTCCTCATAGTTTTTGGTGAGCTTTCGAGTTTTTTTTAAGCTATATTTTTTTCTTTGCGTTTATTGAACTTCAATTAAATTCTTTTGTTTTCACTCAATTAGTTAGTGTTTCCATCGTAATATCCACTGTAAGTATTAATCTATTATTTCATTGGCGTAAGAGCTTTGTTTGTTTAATAACAATTTTTTTTTTTTTAAAAAAAAAAAGGTTACCTGGGTGTATAGCATACTTGTTACCAAAGACTTTGGAAAAGGTTTAAAAGAAATTGGTAAGTGTTAAGATTTTGATATGCTTAATCACCTTAAGGTACAAAACTTATGTCAATGCCTTTTTACTTTAGTAATCCAGTTTAAAGAAAAATCCAGCAGGGTTTCAGGAGATAATGGATCCGAATCGTTGAGACGTATTTCTATTGATTAGAGAGAGTTATAAAGTTTTTGATCTAGTAAAATCTCTTAATTGTAATATAAAATTTGTGTGGGGTTTAAACATTCTAATAGATTTCTTATCATAATCGTTTTTAAGAAAGAAATAATTACATAGGTGGAAAAAAGATAATTTATAATCATGATTGATTTCATCGAATTATAAACATATAAGGATTACTTCTCTCCGCAAAGAAGAAGTGAGGCGATTGAAAAAAAATTCTTATCCGTATTTATAGTTTAATCGAATATATAATCAATCTTTAATTATAGCTTATGAGTTTTAGTCTATAACTCTTATTACTCCGCGCAATAAGCACGATTAAACTATTAATTATTATTAATTTTTTTTATCTTAAAAATAAACTCTTTTAAAAGTCTAATTATCTTTCTCCAAAATAAATAAATAAGGATTATCCTTTTTTCTTTTTTCACATCAAACTGATTTTTTCGCCTTTTCAAATTGCAAAGAAAGAAAACTTCAAAATGATAAATGCTATACAAGAATCTTCGTCAAGATATACTCCAAAGGTTGCGACTAATTCTACTTCAAGAATTACCCCAAGAATGAACACCACAAGAAACGCTTCCAAAAACGGTTCAGAAGAACGAGAATTTTTTAACGAGGGACTCCGTCGTTGAATCCAAAATGTTGTTACACGGAGAAAAATCAGCTGTTACTGTTCCCCATTGCCATTATTACGGCACGTGCTACTATTGTGGCGTTCGCTATTGCATCTATTTGTCGATATTGTTGTTTCTGTTGTCGCGCTTTCTACGGATCTGTGTGTCAATGCAATCATTGTTTTCGATACGATAATATCGCGAATCCTGAAAGGTAAGATCAATTGACGTTTGATAAACCACGACCTTTTGATTAGACGTTAATCTTTACAGTGCTATTAGAGCTCTATTTCTATTTGGAATAATTTAAAACCTACAAACCAAGGAAGAAACATTTATAATTTCTTATAAAGTTGCTCCGAAAAATCGAAGTTTAATCGATTTTTATTTTATTTTACATTTCCTTTTTAGGAAGATCGTCTTATTTATTCCAAATTCAATAGATTAATGTCGTTCTAGTACCAAAATCCTTTTAAAATTTTAAAATAATAATTATGAAAGACAAATGTTTGAAAATGTTTAGTGGATACGAACAGCTCTTCTAATAAATTTAATAATAAAAACCCAAGCTAATTCTTTATTCAAATTTGTACAACCGTAAACATCAACAAAATTTACCAAATAAATCAACCACCATACTCATTACCCCTTTAATCATTTCACGGTGAGGATTTCTGAATCAATTAAAAAATAATAATATATATATGTACATAAATAAATACAATAAAATAATAAAATAAAAAAAAATAAAAATAAAAATAATAACAAATCACCTTGATATTTTTAATAAGGATTTATCCCCACGTCTTGGTGAAATTCGACAACAAGTTGATCGTTTTGTTGTAATTTATTCCAAGTATCATGGGTAATATTTGTGGTCCCTTGGATATTTAAAAACTTCAAATGATCTTTCGAATGTTTCAATATAACATCAATATGTTCATCCTTAATACAGTAGCATGACTGTAATTGAAGTATTTCAAGGGTTGCACGAGATTCCTGAAAGAATTTATCAAGTGATTCATGATGAAATGACCATACCATAATGATATTCAAATCGCGTAGGGAAGGTGGTAAATGTTTACCAAGTATTGGAAGGAAAGTGTCAACATTCTCAGAATGGGAGGCGATGTTGACACCACCAAATGTTCCTGTGTCTATTACTAATTTTTCCAATTTTGTATTTGAAGTTAAAATTGGTAAGAGCAATGGTAAATGATCATGATTTGGCGTCAAGAGAGTCAAAAATTCTACCAAATGTTTACAATTTTGAGAAATAATTTGTAACAAATTATTCACTTCATGGGCTTTAATCTCATTCGTCCTCGTATCTAGGACCGTTAATCCAAATTTCGTTTGAAAAATCATAAAAGTTAATAAAGTGAATGGAATCTTTGACCCGAATACACTCAAATTAGTCAAATTAGAGAGTCCCCTCATGTTACCCTCAATATCAACACCATCACCATCACCACCATCATCACCACCGACGACAACAACCTTATTATTAACCCAATTACCAAAGTTCAGGGGATGATTGGATAAATTACATTTTTCAAATTTTAACGTGTTCAATTTTCTAAGATTACTAATGGATAATATTATATTATAATTATAAAAGTCCACGCCTCTAAAGATTAATTGTTCAAGGGAACGATGAATTCCATCCGTAAATTCCAATATTCCCAACACGCCTTGTTCACCCAAACAACCACTTTTGACATTCTCGATGATTAAAATTTTCAACCTTTGTTGTGATTGAATTAAATAGCATAAATTCTGTAACTTGTTGATCTCATTTGAAGGTTGATTAAAATGATTATAAATGGAGATACGAATCTTTTCAATTCTTTTGGAAAGCATTGAACAGAGAAACAAAAGTTTTGGATTAAAATCACCGGCGCAATCCAATACTTTCAATTGTTCAAAACAATCCTTGGCATTCTTACTAATCAACAAATTTAAATTAATATCATGCCAACCAGCGGACCCGTATATATTATTTATTGTGAATTTTAAATGTGTTATCTTTGGGGAATTGTTAACAAAATGTTGTAAAAATATATTTATAAATGGTAATGTTTGTATCATGTAATCAACATGCGTGAAGTATGCCCATCTCGTTATACAAAAACTTGCTTGCAACACATCTAATTCTCTTAAAAATGTAACATAGTTGAATAATGAATTGCTTGGAGTCTTTTCCTCGAGATTTCCCAACAATTTATTTATGTAATTACGCTCTTTATTTGATAATCCTGCACAATAAACATCCATGAGACGTATGGACAATGTTTCTGGTGTATATTGATGCAGAAAGATAAATGGTCGCTTCCAAAGAAGTGGAATCGCAAATCGACACCAATCTCGATTTACAAGCGCACAGCTATGTAACGTGAATAAATCATCTGAATGAAATTCAAAGATTTTAGAAAGGCAAAGTGATGGTAGGTTTTGCGCCATATATATATATATTTTTTTTATTTAAAATAAAAATTTGGAATTGAAGAGAGAGAAAAAAAATTTTTTTTTTTTTGAACCAATAAAAGCAATGAAAGTCGTTAAGAAAACTGGGTTCTTGTTGTACAATTTACAAAATAGGTCGAACTTAATTTGTTAAAGTTTAATGATTGGTAATTGATGACGTAAGGAAGATCAATTTGAAAATTGCTTTAAAAAAAAACAATAAAATGATGTCGTAACTACGTATTCCGTACCCCAAATTTTTTATTTATTTTATAAATATATATATTGCTATTGTTTTGGCAGATTTTTATTATTTTTTTTTTTTTTTTTTTTTTTTTTACTTAAAAAATCTTGAAATCTTTTTTTTTTTTTTATTTTACTAACTTGCCTTTTTGCAAAGCCTCCTTTCATTGCTGATCAAACTTTTGAAAAAAAAATTTTTTTACAAAAAAAAAAATAAAAGGGTAAGAAATTTAATTAATATAATTATCTCTTTTTTTATCATAAAGATTGGTACAAGATATGGACATCCAAAGTAAAAAAAAAAATGGGAAGGAAGGTATCTGCCCAAAATGAAAAATTCTCACCGAATTAAAATTATCAAGATAAAAGATACTAATGATTTAAAAACTTGTTGCTAAATAAAACCAGTGTTGATTCTCAATAAGATTATTTCAAAACAAATTTTTTCACTTTTTTTTGATCAACCAAGAGTCACAAATAGTTTAAAATAATTGATTTTATAACTTTTAGCAAAATTATCCTCCCTCCCGTTTTAATTCACTAATACAATGAACAACGAACGAACACCTTCGAAAAGTAACGGCAAGATTTCATCATTGCTCAATGATGATGAGCATCACCCAGCCACCAACGGTCAAAACAAGGAGATAACAACGACCAACAGCAATGGAAAAGCATCTCCAAGAATCAAAAAGGAAATCAACATTTTTAAATCCCCTAAAGATGTCACCCCAAAATCTAACATTACTTCAAATGTCAACTCCAAAAATACCAAGAAAACTACTTCAAAGACCGCAACCGCTCCGAAAGTCAAACCTGACAAAAATCCACGTAAGAGACCTCTTTCACCTTCGGATTCAGAAGGAGGTAGAGAAGCCTCACAAGAACCCGAAAAATGCCATCATCCTAAACATGATGAATACACTCAGGATATTCTTCCTCCAGTCAACAAACGAGCTAAGCTCGATAAGCCACCAAAATTGGTTGGCATGCCTAAGCGATTAGAAGGTGTATTGAATATAGATCGTGGTACTAAAATGTGTAGTCGATGTATCAATCAAACGGATAGAGATCCACAGGTACATGATAATTAGTAATACAAACATTTAATATAAACATTCACCCTTTCTTCGTGATGGATAAAATCTAATAACTTTCTTTTTATAGTATACTTCTCACAAGAAATATGTCTCTCGTAAATCCGTTTACAAGAAAAACGAACGTGCAAGGCTCAAAATCGACATGAACGGCGCAACCGAATAAATTAATCCGCATGACTTTGGTTGCCATATTTAGCAGGATATGAAGATTCATTAAACAAAGAGTAAAAAATTTTTTTTCTTCAAATGAACGGAGAAAACAACGTAAAATTTTTTGACGTTCTTTTAAATAATCTTTCACTTTTTCATATTATAATTTATATATATAGTAGTACATTTAATATTTAGAATTGGTTTATTATATCAAATATCTCTTTCACTTTTTTTTTTTCATTTTTTTCACTTTTTTCACATTTGTTTCGTTACAATAAAATTTCTTACAAAATGTAAAAGTATAACAAAGACGAAGTTGCGTTTATTGTTTCCTTTAGGAATTAATTGATTACTTAAGTATTATTTAATTTGTGTGCCGAAAACCAACATTACACTTGCCTTTCAAATAAAATTATAACTTCATATCAACAATAGAGAAATTCAACCTTTGTATTGAATGAAAGCGGCAGTCTTCTATTTTCATTTAGAATTTGTTATATTAAGAAGAATTTAGAAGAAAAAGAAAGCCGTTTATTCATAAGTAGCGCAGACTATGTGTGATTGCCCAAAATAGGTTCATTCATTATACCCTTTTCTTTGTATTGTATGATTTTTGACAATCCAATCATCCATACGTAATCGATTTGTGGCGCAGATTTGCATCTTTGTTTTCTCCAACCCTTTGCCACAAAACGGACAACGAACCAGAACCAAAACAAAACCGCGAATAAGCGTTAGTCGATTTTTAGAACTGATCCACAATAATTAATAATTATTTTCTTTTAAATTTTCCGATTGGTTCGTTTTATTTATTATTGAAAGAATTACTTTGTAAGAGCACGTGATTTACGACGTGAAGAGTTAGGCATAAGAGCGTGAAGAACAAAAAAAAAACACTTTTTGGTATTGATGATTATTTCAAAGGTTTCGACGTACGTAAATCCGATTTAACGGTTTATCAATTTTTGCAGATTGAGATCTTTAATGTAGGTATAAATAAGAAAGGGACGAGAAGGGAGGTGATCGATACGACTCTATGCAGGTACTTTAGAAATAATATAAATGATTAGTTAATATTTCGAAAAAGGAGGTGGTTTCCGCTTTCGAAGAACTGCGGCGCTCAAAATCGAGATATCAAACCTGAATTTTTTTTCATTTAAATACCATAATTTTAGACTATCATCAAAAAGGTGATCGATATGCAAAATTCATATGAAATTTCGACATCATCTTTTTTTCCTACCCCTTTTTTTCAAGTGAATAAAGTATTGTATATCCCAATAAAGCTTATCAAAATTAACTGAATATCATAATAGATGTACTTACGTAAGAGAAAATTTTCTGCCAAATTTGATATCTAAAAGTATGGTGTACTCACTTATCTTTCAAACAATAGGATGACCTCTTATCAAAACAATTTGACGTAATGTATATTATAAATTACATGAAAAAAAATTTTTTTTTGATATAAATTTGATTATGACTCGCGCGATTTTGAATTCCGCCACTCTTACTTTCTTTCGTTCATTAGTCCTTTATCTTTCAGTTACGCGTATTATTTACATAATTATTCTCTTTTTTTCCACGGCAAATATCCTCCTTCTCTTGTAACAACCTCTTCACAAACTCCCTTCTTTTTCTTCTTGATTATTCGTCATACACGATGTCATATGTTACATCTAAACGGCGGCCCGAGTTATTTCATGTTGTCTTACTATTCGTAGCAACTATAATTTTATCGTTCTTTCTTGTGGATCCTATTTATCCATTCCCTGAATCTGTTATATCTGGAGATCCGTGGTGGAGATATGACCCTTTAATTGTTATCGTCACTGTTATAGATGATACAACTTCTGACGGAAATAACAAGGCTGAAATGATTGTGAATAATTTAACATCTAGTGATTATTTTAAGGAAGCCGGTATTCAAAATAAAATTATTTATGCTGATAAATATGGATATGAATTGGTTATTAAAGGAGTTAATCAAAATGAGGCAAATTGAAAATTTCAATTATTATGTTTTTTTGCTTAAATTATTGTTTTTTAAATAATTAAATTACCCCTCCCTTTTCTTTGAAGTCTTGGGGACATATACCTGCTTTATTAGAAACCATGAAGGAATATCCAAAATCTGATTGGTTATGGTGGATGAATTCGGTAGATGATATTTTACATTTGTTCGAGAGACCTACCTATCTCGTAAGATACACTTTGTTAACCATCTTCTTTCTCGACAGAATATATTTATCTCGAACTATTCGATTAGCCTTTCGTCGAATGTGTTGCGAAATGTCACACAAGCCTCATATGCGGATAGGCAAATGTTGATTGGATACGATTGTCATGGCCTTAACACAGCATCATTTCTTATACGTAATTCTCCCTGGGCAAAAAAATTTTTGGAAACATTAAATAATCCTGGATTATACAAGGATTTTGAAGATGAAGAAACCGCTATGCAAATGTTGATTGATTTTGAAACTATTGAAGTTGGTTCAAAGATTTCATTTGCTCCTTTGGTAAGTTATAGATAGATATTATTATTATTATTATTTTTATTATTAAGGTAGCTATTCAAATGCTAAAATCTTAACGTGTGTTTTTTGTCTTTTTATCGACAGCGAACGTTGAACTCTTTACCGTTTAAACATAATTGTGGCAATGATGAGAAGTATGTATGGCATAAGGATGATTTTGTTGTGAATTTTACTGGATGTGAGGAAGCAAAGGAAGATTGTGAAAAACGATTTGAAGAGATTTTGTTACGCACAAAACTGGTAAAACAAGAAAAACTCTAGGGTTTCTAATTATTGTTTTCAATTTGGTTATTGTATCAATGTTTTTAATTTCTTAAAAAAATATATATATTTATATATTAAAATAAAAAGATTCGTACAAATAAAATTTGTGTTTCAATATTATTAAAAAAAATTTCAAATTTTCAGAGGAGAGAGAATATTTTTTTTGCATGTGCTATTTATTGTTGGAAAAACTTTTTTTTATAAAAAGTTTAATCCAGGTCTTACACGTGGTAATACAAATTATGAAATGCTTTAGGTTGTGAAACCAATTGTCATTATAGGCAATTGTATAGCTCCAAATTTGGTTATATAGCATTTATTCATTAATTATTTTTTCCCTCGTTTTTTTTTTTTTTTTTCAATATGTTGAGTTCTGAATTTTATTCAAGTCTTTCAAAGGATTTAACAAGTTTATTGACAGATACATCAGATTATAATATGATCATCAATGTGGGAGAGAAACCTAATGTGAAGGAGTATCATGTACACTCGAATATTTTAAGGGTTCGAAGTAAATATTTTTCTAAAGCCGTTAGTGCGGATTGGGTTAAAAAAAAGGATGGAATCATATTATATGAGAAACCAAATATTGGGAGCGATGTTTTTGATATTATACTAAGGTGAATAGAATTTTTACGGTATATGCTCTCTTTCGGCGAAAAGTGACGGAAATTTTAAAAAAAAGTTATTAATTTTTTTCTTCCTGGGAAAAAAAAAATTACTAGTTACATTTATGGGGGGAAGATCACTTTCACCGATACCACAAGTTCATGGAAGATATTTGATTGTTTAAAAGCGGCAGATGAATTATGCCTTGATGAATTTTTGGAGTACGCACAGGATTACCTGTTGGAGAATCGTAAGGAATGGTTAAAGGACAATTTATCTTTCATGTATCAAGACACATTCCCACCAAGTTCTTTAACAAAAATACAAGGATATTGTATAAATCAAATTCGAAAATATCCTTTCATGTTCTTTAATTCAATAGAATTCGTTGACATACAGGAAGAATGTTTGAGGGAGTTGGTACAAGATGATCACCTGGATATTAGTGAATTGGAATTATTCGAAAAATTAATTGAATGGGGTATGGCCAAGACGAGGGAATTAAATCAAACAGACAATCAAACATTAAGTGAAAAGAATTTTGCCTTATTATCATTAACTCTTGATAAATTAATCAAACATATCAGGTTTTATAATATGGATAGTTCGGAATTTTATTCAAGGGTCGAACCATTGAAATCGGTTCTGGGGACGAAATTTTATGATGAGATGGAAGTTTATCATAATAAATCCAGGATGAATCTCACAAAGAAAGGTGAAGGAACCTCAAACGGGGTTTCCACCTCTTATATACCGAAATCTATTAACTTGTTACCACATCGTGGGGCGATAATATCAAAAATAATGAACCTGGAACAAGGGGCGATGATTTCAAGTTGGATTGATAGGAAGGATTTACCATCAGATGGTAATTACAATGACTTCACACCAGAATATTATACTATAAAGAATATTCCCTATAATTTCAAATTATTATTAAGGGGTAGTGATGATGGATTTTCCGCAAGCACATTTCACAAGAAAGTGGGAACGTATAGAAGTACCATTACTTTGTTTAAATTGAAGAATTTCGATGATTTTTTTATTGGTGGATATAATCCTGTTGAATGGGATTCACCTTTTTGGCCACAATTTAAAGAGTGTGGAAATGCGTTTTTATTTAGCTTTTCTTTAGGAATCGGAAATAACAATAATGATATGAGTAGAGCTACTATCACAACCAATCGTCAAGGGAGGATCGCAAGACCGACGAGTGAAGAGAGAGGAAATGCTTTAAATATGTGGAAGAGTAGCGGTCCAAGTTTTGGAAAATTTGATATTTTAATGCAAAATGGTGGCATTAGACTCAAACATAAAAGTTTTGTTCCAAACATCATACCTTTAAAAGACGGTGAGACTTTTAAGATTGAAGATTATGAGGTTTTTGAGGTCACCCAAAAAGTTGAAGATAGCACAGGTAGGAGAGTAAGAGATAATGAGGAGATTGCTGTCGAAATCCAATAATAACTAGGTATTTATATTTATATAATTAATTCTTGAATGTTAAATTTAAAAATAATCATTAAGGATTATTTGAACACTATTAATAATAATAAAAATAATAAATGATGGTTAAAGATTTTTTTTTTTTCAATTTCAATCCTAAGATCAAAAAATGTCTTTCTTTTAAAAATCGATAATCAACCGAATTTATTTCATTGATATATTTTATTTTTGCCGATAAAAAAAAAAAAACTTTTGCGGACTCGCGATTTGTCAACCTATTAAAAACATGATTCTTGACGTGAATCTTCCGCAGTAAATTATTTGTTTCAAGACAATTTATATTTTTAAATACCTCCAAAACATAAGTATATTATGTTACATATTTTTTGAACAATGTTTTCTTTCCCTTCATTTGTAATTTTTTGCTTTGAGAGGTAGGTGCGAAATTTAGTGAATATTGAAATTGAAAATTTTGATTGGTTAACTTAGAATAAATATCACTTCCCAAGATGAACGGAGCGATATTGACCAAAGTTACGATAAATTATGGTTGTTGTCACTTTACTACAAAAGTTTTGAAAAATTGGCCGGTTTAAAGAAGAAACTTGGATAAAACCGATTACACAATGATTGGGTGGACGAAAGTAACAAAAGAATTCATTCATAGTTTTAGATGGTATATCCTAAAAAAATAAATGTTAACAATGTAAAAATGATGATGAATGATACCGTAGTTTGCAAAATCTGAAAGCAATTACATTTCTTACTTTGATGAGTCAAAGCTGGCGCAATCCCAAATGCATCACAAGATCAATTTGATAAACAAATCATTAGAAAACAAAGGATTTTAGAAGAGAATTTCAAAGAACGTATCGTTGAAAAAGTAATTTCGGGAACTTGTACCATATATTAAATTCTGTAAATCTTACCATAAATAATCTTGAATAAACAACTGTCGCGTTCACTAATAGGGAAGATTCAGTAACGATAATGCTTTGCTGTTATAACCATGAATATTTATAAATTAACCGTTAAAGAAACATTAATAAGAAATAATCGATTTAGGGAAAAGTACAATAATTTAATTTAATTTGTATTTAAAAGGAGAATTTAATGAAAGTGATTAAAACATGAACAAGATATTAATTTTAAGTAGGAATCTTGGTTGAGAAGTTATTAAGATAATTGGTTGCACCAATTCAAACAACGAAGCAGAGTTTCAATAATAAGCTGTACTTGACAAGTTCAAAGTAGAAAACTGATGAAGAGATAAACGTCTTTGGCCAATGCCATGTCGTCAAAGCGGATAACTAGAAAGGATGTTTGGACAGTTTTTCATCATGACCTAAAGATAACGACATACGAACCAATTAGTTTACATGTTTGAGTGTTACATTTCTAGCGCGTTTAGATAAAAGTGAGCCATAAGAGTGAGCAATGCAGGTTGTATACATGTGAACGCAATAAACCTTCTAAGGTGAGAAGCTCCAAAATCTGAATCTTTGAATTGATATTTTTATTAAGTTGACAAGCAATATTATAAAAATTTTAGCTAATCATATGATCGAACACATGCAACTATATACATATATGAGCAAGAAAATTTCTTTAATTTTCTTGATGTTTGTCACTGCTTCCTTCGCTAAATACAGCACCCTTCTCAATAAATCTTTTTTCGGAAGAACCAATTCCATATCCTTGAGCTTCCTTACAAGCAAATTCTTCATCCCCAAAATTAATCGCGATTTTAACGTTTCCGTCTGAACCAATAGTTGGGTACCAAATATGTCTTAAACCTGCAAAAGCCATTCCTAGAAATTTGCCATTCTTCGTAAAAAATACTTCACCAGTTTTGGGTTTATATCCACA
>CAMKVN010001252.1:0-19757 GCA_946474995.1 Funneliformis geosporum | reverse complement strand
TCATTTAAAAAAATTGAGTGCTTTCCTTTAAAGAGAAAGCCACAGAGGCTTTTTCCCTTTTAAGAAAAGCCACAGAAACAATTTTTCAAAAAACAATTCCAGTAATGATTCCCTTCAAGGAAACGCTTCTGGAAATGATTCCCATTAAAGGAAAAAACACAGAAGCAATAGCCTTCAAGGGAATAGCCACAGAAGCAATTCCTTCAATTGTATCGCCTCTGGAAATGATTCCCTTCAAAAGAAAAGACACAGAAGCAATACTTTTAAGGAAATGTCTTCAGAAATGATTTTCTTCAAAGAAATGCCTTTGGGAACGATTCGCTTTAAGGAAATGCCTCCGGAAATATTTCATTTCAATGGAAAAGCCACAGAGGCTATTCTTTCAAAAAAATGCTCTGGAAGTATTATTATTTAAAAGAAACGCTTCAGAAGCATTTTTTATTTAAAAGAAACGTGCCAGAAGCGTTTCAATTTAAAATTAACGCCCCAGAAGCATTTTTATTAAATGTAACGCTCTGGAAGCGTTATTTTTATAAATTTAACACTCTGCAAGCATTTTTATTTAAAGAAATGCTCCAGAAGCGTTATTAATTAAAAATAATATTTCAGAAGCGTTATAAATTATAAATAATGATTCTGAAGTGTTATAAATTAAAAATAATTCTCCCGGAGCATTATTCTTTGAAGAAAACATTACCGAATCATTTTTTTTTCTAAGAAATCATTGTCAGAATCGTTTAACTTCGAAGAATCATTTCCAGAATCATTAATTTCTAAGAAATTGTTGCTGAAAGCGTGTTTCTTTGAAGTTAATACTCCTGGATTATTTTTTTCAAAAATAAAAAATCTAAGCTGACGAGCTGAATCGCGTCATAAGCTGAGTCATAGCATGAGCTGGCTTGATCAGGTCGTGAGCTATTTTATAGTGGCTCAAGCCGAGCTTTCGTGAGCCAGCTCATGAGACTCGAGAGCTGATTTGGCTTATGCAGAGCTTTAATTCATAGAAATAAGCTTTAACTATTAATTCATATTGTTATTTATGATATTTAATTGTGCGCTTTTGGGACTTTGTAACTCTAATATTTATTTAATGAATATAAACTTACTTGAGTGAATTCATTTGAGATTAACACAATACCGATACACTGTTAAGCTTAAACTGTTCATTGTTAATAAAGATTATTTGCTAGCAGAGAGTTTAAATGCATCTAAACTATGGAAGAAATAAACACGAATAATTAAATTGAAAGGTTAGGTTGTCTTTATTGATATAGATTTAAAGAAGAATGAATTAAGTTTACGAGCGAAGATAAGTTTTAGAGATAAATATTATTGATTTATTAGAGAATTGGTAACGACTCTGCCATTTATTGAGGCAAAAATACAAGATATTTATATAAAATACATTAATATGAAATAGATATTTAAGATAGTAAAGAAATATAAGAAATATAATAAATAAAGAAATTAAATATATTAAAGAAATATGTGAAATTAGAGATCACTAAGAAATTAGTGAAATTAGAGAAATCAGAGAAATGGTAGAAAGTTGATCGTCAAGATTATCATTCGTCAATTATGTTAGGCGCAGTATCGTGCGTCATAACAAGACTATCACTAACAACGCCTAAACCAAAATAAATTAAAAAAATTGCAATTATAGTAGTTTATTCAATTGGTATTCTTTCTATTTATGGATTCGACTTTACAAATGGCAAAAAAATCAGAAGAGGGAACGAGAATTTGCGACAATTATTTACAAAAAAAACTTCTTTGATTCACGCATGTATTTAAATGAATCCTTGTGACTTCGTATGATTAAAGAAAGTAACTTGACAAAATAAATTAGAATGAAATAGGATATGAAGAAAATGTTAAGTTTAATAATCATACTTTTTAATCTAAATTTCTTTGAGTCATGATTAATAAGAAAAACATTGAAAAATAATTGCCTCACATTTTATTAGCACGTTCGCTGAGAATTCATAAAGAAGTTACTGTATAATACATTTGGTTAACAAAGAAGTCTTTATTTCTTATTCTTTTATTTTATCTATCAATACTTTAAGTTTGTGGCGAATTTTCGACGTCACCGGCGAAATTTAAATCATAAAATCGTCCGTCGAAACTCCAACATTATTTTCAAACAAAACAGTCGATAGTTGAAAAAAAACATACGTTTCAACTGTTCTGTTGCGATTTACTAAATGAGTTATCCCGTAAATATACGATAAATTTATATTTATCTGCTTCGTAATAACATAAAAGTAGGCTTTAAAGTGAATTTTTCTTTTTTAAAAGGATATATACATTATATTGTACATTGTAATAATCAAATAAAGTTGATTATTCTTTTAAGCAGTGATTTCGTTTAGAAGCCCATGGGAACATCGAAGAAATATCATTCCTCATAAACCGTTATAATTTTAAATTCTTGAACGGTCGTATATTATGTCAAAATTTTTATTTAAAATTGATATTATAGGGGGTTTGCTATTAAAATCTCATTAGAGATGATATGCATTATGTCATAAATTTAATATATTCAAAAATACAACCGTGTTTTGTTAAAAATATGATGACGGAAGTGGGAATTAAGTATACCTGACCTGTGTAATCCTTGACAAACAATGTGTATTACACTTCTTGCATGAATTCACGAACGTTTGTGCAACCTGTACAAATATGTAACAACAAAGAATTGATGATCGGGATAAAAATAAAAGATCAAGTATAATAAAAAGGCTAAGGTTGTTGTTTTAGTTTTGATTTTCCTTTTTTACTTTCTACGTTGTTAATTTCTATGAAATATGAGTATACCTTTAAAATTTTGTTGCATATTTATAATTTTCGTGATATGTTCTATGCTCTTGAGAGTTGAATCATTTACTCCTAAAGGACGTTTAGCACATTCCTCCGTCCTTGTAGTAGATAAGCTTTATTTTTTTGGCGGAGCAGGTGGTGATACAGATATAGAACTAATTCAAATCGCAACAGAAGTTTTTTATCTTGATGTAACTAAACCATTTGATATAAAAATTCCACCTTTGACTAGACTCAGTAATATTCCATTTGGAAGCGTATGGGCAACTGTTGAATATAATAACATAAATAACGATCAGAATATTTATTTATTTGGAGGTTATATGTTAGATAATTATCTGTCTGATTCATTTAATTCGATAATATATCGTTTTAATGTAAATTCCTCTACGTGGTGGATACCTCCTGTTGGCGGAACTTCACCTGAAAGACGAAGAGACATTAAGGCTGTTAATAGTGATGGAAAGTTATATATTTTTGGTGGAAGTACTAATAATTACTTGGGTTCACCTACAACCAAATTTTTTAATGATATGATCATTTTTGATACCGTTGGAATATCATGGTCAATTATTTCTTCGGTTGACGCACCGACACAACGAGCTTTATATACTGCAACATTATTACCAAATGGTTATATTGTATATATTGGAGGTTATGAATCTAAGGAGAACGGAGACATCACTGAAGTAGATATTAAACAAATTAATCTTTTTGATACAAATTCTTTAACCTGGTCATTAAAGGTGTGTATTAATTATGTTTCAAACTATCGAAAAATTATCCATTTATTTTAATTTTTAATGTTTATGATTTTATAGATCGCAAATGTTTCAAGTCAAATTGATAATCGTGCTGCACATACAGCTGTATTAGGTATGTATAATAATCATTTTGCTTTGATAATACTATATATTCTTAATTCATTATTTGTTTTGTAAAAAAGCCCCAGATGATAAGATAATTATTTATGGAGGTATTAAAAAAGTAGGCGATATTAGAAATGCACAAGTTGCTCCAGTTACTGTTGTTTTAAATACAAGGATAGAACCATTTGAATGGAGTGAACCTCAGGTAACTTCAAATATCGGTACGGTTCCATCACTTGTAGCTCATACAGCTGATCTTGTTGGAAATTACATGATTGTGGCCTTTGGTGAGTAAAATTTTAATTAATTTATAGAAAATGCTTCAAAGTTTTAATTAATTATTTTTATTATTATTTATGATAGGAAATATTACACAACCAAATTCTGGACCATTGAAACAAAGAAGTTCTGAAATTTATTTAATGGATATAAGAAATTTTACATGGATAAATACGTTTGAAGTTCAAAATGAAGTTCAAATTGAAGTTGAAAATGATCCGATTAAACCGAATAAAAATATAGCAAACCCTATAATAATTGTCATTGCAACAATTAGTGCAATTGTAGGAACTGGTATCCTTTCTATTTGTGGAATTTTCATTTATAGATGGCAAAGATCTAGGAGATAAGTAGAGAGAACATTCTTGGTTCTGAAAGCATTATAAATTACTAGTCACAGCTGAATATAAAATGTTAAAAATAATTAAAATTATTTTAATATTTTAAATGATGTTGAATTATAACATTATTTTGTTATTAATACGATTGATTGTATTACAAATTCTCTGAATTGTTTAAAATATTTAAGTGAATAAGTGAATAAATGATGCAATTAAAGAATTTATTATATCATATATTTTGAATAAATTTTCTTCTATTTTATTTATTTCAACGTTTTTTAATTAATCTATTTAATAATATATATATATGTCCCTATTAAGGCTATTTTCTGATAATTATTTTAAAATTGTTTGATTTTGTCCGATTTAAATATTAATAATCATCATTATCTGAATTTTGTTATATATATTAAGGAGGTTTATAATCATCTTATTTTTGTCATATTTTATTCTTATCAGAACAATTTGAATCGAAGTGACTTTTCATATATATTATGCTAAAAAGAAATAGCATTTCATTAATATACTCACATGTATATATAAAACATTGACGATTCTGTTGGGTTCTTTTTTGGTCGATAAAGTATTGAATTTAGCATTAGTAGCGTTTGTTAGTCTTATTAAACTTTGTCTTTAGTTTCGGTAAGTATTTACATATTTAAGTTAATTGCTTTAAAAATAATTGGATTGCATTTGAATCAATATACATGGAAGAACGAATATGTATCATAACATGTGACCAGAATTTTGAGATTTTTTTTTAGTTCTATTGGCGGTGATTTCATTTACTGGTTGATCTTGGTTAATTCTCTTAATGTGATATACTACCAAAATAAATTTTAATGTCAATCTACTCACATTTAATTCAAGATCGATTGCTAATTCTTTATCAATTTGAGACTAGACATCATTTATTTCTATAGATGAATTTTAATTTCAATTAGAGAATTTATGATTATATAATCAATACTTCTTTTTTTTGTTTTGCGAGATAAATAACCATTTATCTTTTGTTTAATTTAATTTATCACCTGATTAAAGAATAAGAAAATTTAAAAATTTATGATTATATGTTTTCACATATGCTATTCTTCGTATCATTTGTTTATTAGCCCAATCACAAGAAGTAGAAGGGAAAATTGGATTCTTGCGTTGAAACAAATTGATTAATTAATGTATTTTAATGATATTTATGATACCAAACTTATAGAGTTGTTAACTAAGAATTATACATAAAAAATTTTCATTTTCTACCTTCTTGTACTTGTATCATAATATAAATCCCTCTTAGAATAGGTTTTATAAAGATTTAGTATAGTACAATTACAGATAACAACAAAATCACCAAAAAAAAATTAAAATAAAAAAAGACTTCTTTAAGCTCTGTCATTATATCTTTGGTATGATGGAGTTCTGCTCGTCTGTTCTAATTCAGTTCTTCATCAACTTCACATTGGCTCTCATTAGTAAAAGATGCCTAATCTTTGGAGAACTTATTGATTCTGGGATAGTTGAAAGAAGTAAATTTTTATATTTCTTCGTCCTCCAACCTTTCTTTTTTAATTTTCGGATCAATTTGCTTATCATGAAAGGTTGAGCGTTCAATGAATAAGCCAAATGATCAATCCACGGTTAATAATCATTATTTTTATTATTAATTGGAATTTCTATTCTGGCAACACGAGCAAGTCGACTAATGAGATCTCCCATCGAGCAAAAAATCCCTGACATCAGGATTCCATAATATTTCCAAATTTCTCAAATCATCCTGATGCGATACATATTAATTGTAAAAATGATACAATCGTATCTTAATTATCTTTCATAATTTTGTACATTTTAAATAAATCCGAGAATGTTTTCTTTCTGGATTGATTGAATAAAATTTTAAAAATTTCGCCAACAAAATATTCAAATGCAATATTTTGTTTTTGAGCATGTTATCTTGGTATTCTAACTTTCGAATTTTCTTCTTCTTCTGTTTTCTTCATCTTCTGAATGCTAAAATTTCTTATTCTTTTAGAACCGGTCGACTGACGTTTATTGTAGTGTTGGTACCAGCCCAAAAATCCATAACCGGTTAATAACTGTTTAAAAATTTCTTTAACTGGTTTATCAACCTAATTAACCTGTTAAATTTAACACAGGCCAACATAACCGAACCGTCTTAGCCGGTTCCACCTCTAGTTCATTGTTTACATATTGAATACCGGCAAAATCTCTATCGATTACGATAAATGTAAATGTCGAGACATTTGCCTGCCCACATCACATCCTTCATTTATTCTTCTGTTTGGTTTAAGTATTTATTACTTCTCTTAAATGTTGACTAAAAAAAAATTAAGCCAAAAATGTTAATGACCAGATAATATTGAATGCTATAATCTTACTTAATTAAATAGAAATAATTACCAATGATTTTTAATTTCGCTAAGGTTATCAGCGCTTATAGTCTCCCCTACTGCTTTATAAATAAAGGATTCCGAGGTGTCGCTATTTTTGTGTAATCCAATCTTCCAGATAAACAGAATCCGTAATGGAAGATAGAATGGGATCATCTAGTACTGTGTATCCAACATTTGAAGTTTTAGTGTTTCAGTTTTCTCAAATACAAAACTTTTCGCCCAGTGTCGAAACCATAATTTGGAAACACTTTGTATTCAATTAGGCGAAACTATTTTCGCCCAAAACATTTGAAGCTTTGCTTGCATATTAAAAGCGATTCTTGCGTGCGTCTTGATTATCCATGGCCATCTTTTGAAAATCATCTTCATATATAAATCCTAAATTTTTTCGTGAAAGAAACTTAATGTGATTATTAAAAAATAGCCATGAAAATTATGAATCCTACCTGAGTTTCGCTTATCTTGAGCAAATAAGCATCGACAGTGATTTATTTATTACTTAGCTTTTTGCCTGTAGCCCATTTTTCATATGTAACCTTAAAAAAGGATTAACACGCCCAACTTTTCCACTCATAAAATGATAAAGGGTAACAAATTCCATTGAGCTATACTTCTGGCAAAATATGCATGGGCTTTTCTATAATATTATTTTTTCTGGCTGTGTTAAGGTTTCTCCCTTTATTTGGGGATATAATTATGTATTTATGTTTCGCTCATTTCTTTTATGATAGTCTTGTTATGACGCACGATACTGCGCCAAACATAATTGACGAATGGTAATCTTGATGATCACTAATTTCTCACATTTCTATAATTTCTTAGCGATCTCTAATTTCTTTAATATATTTAATTTCTTTATTTTATTATATTTCTTATATTTCTTTACTATATAAAATATCTATTTCATATTGATATATTTTATATAAATATCTTGTATTTCTGCCTCAATAAATGGCATAGTCGCTACAATCTCTAATAAAATCAATAATATTTATCTTTAAAACTTATCTTTGCTCGGCTCGTTAATAATTCATTCTTCTTTAAATCTATATCAATAAAGACGACCTGACCCTTCAATTTAATTATTTGTGTTTATCTCTTTCATAGTTTAGACGCACTTAAACTCCCTGCTAGCAAATAGTCTTTGTTAACTCAACGATGAACAGTTTAAGCTTAACAGTGTGATATAGTCAAAACTCGATATAAAGATTCGATTTTCGACATGTTTAACTTTATATTTGAAAATTTCAAATTAAGATAAAAGAAGGAAATTTTAAATTATAAGTATTGCTTACATCAGTAATTTTTTTTATTTCTTTATTTAGTTGATGTTAATTTATATATGTTATAATCATTTAGATATATTCTCATGGCGATTGTTGCCATTCTTCTTCACTTGACGAACCTGGTGATCGAATTATTTATTCATCCCGAATAAGATTATCATGATGAAATTGATCATATCTATGTCTAGTTCTTAATTTTGATGTTCTTCTATAGATAAAGACGAACTAAAGATGCATTCAAACTATAGGAAATTTAACTACGTTTTTCTTAGAATCATCAGAAGTATGTGCTATTTATTAGGTTATTTTGACGTAAATGACCGTTTTCAAGTTCTCATTCTTGGATTAACTTCTTTACCAATACATTCATCACAATAACATGTTGTATTATAACTAGTTTCAAATTTTGCCATTCTTTTCTTTTATCTAGTTATTGCTTAGATTTCTTAAAGTGTTCTTGATCATTTTTTTTAACGATTGTTATTAGTATTGAAAATTTTAAGAGTTAATTCACAATAAAGAAAAATTTTACGTTAAATAATCAACCAGAGTTTTATAACAATTAATTATTATTATTATGACAATTCAAAAAAACTTATATCATCGTATCCTTTTTTTAAATTTATACTTTAAACAGATCTAACAACATCATGTATCACGTGATCATGAAATAAATTTCCTTATCAAGTATAAAAGAACTTATATTTGGAAATTTTTTTTTTTAATCTCAACCTTATAATAACGAACAAACTTTTGATACAATATGCCCCATAGAAATGTTTGAGTCGACGTGATCTTGTACAAAGTTAAATATAATACCACGATAGACATAAGAAAAATGAAAATGAAACAGGAAATCTTCAAGTCGCAAACATTATTATTAATAATGTTATTTTATTTATAATTATCTATATGAACAAGCTAAATACAATTCCGCTATTATCATATTATAATTAGTTCGTCATTATTGACACCATCATCAAATTCATCGTTAAAGCAGCTAGACAGTGAACTTCTAATGAAAAAGCAAAAAAAATACAAATCAAAAAATAGTTCATAAGACAAATTGCATGATAGTGAGAAAAAAATCACAATTATGAGTCAATTAAATAATAAAACCGTGATGATGGATCAGGTATTAATCATTTTACGTAGACTTATTTTTAAGAACGGATTGCTTTTCAGATGCAAGCTGATTACATGAGAGAAATGATTGAAAGCTGCTATCAAGAAAAAATGTATAGATTCGAAGGTAAATGATGAATAATTTATGATAGATGTTTGTCAGACTGGAGCGCAAAAATAGTTCCAGTTATTGTGTAGCTAATTCTTCCAACACAAAAAATGGTTCCATTTTCGGTCACATCGGTCACGTGCCCATTGCTGGTGAATCTATCATTGATAAGATTTCTCTCAGTTCAGATAATTCAATCGAAGTTGAAGAAGATACTGACAAATGACATAAGTATAAACAAAAAGGAAATAAAAGTAAACGTGAAAAGCATCATAGCTCTAGCTTTTCTCTTCTAAGTAGAAAATGAAGTATTTAAAAATTACTTTACCATTATTATTTTACTTAAGTAGGTAAATTCTTTCATTGCTAAAATATAAGTAAAATAATATCAAAAGAAAAAAAGATTAATAAAAAAAATTAAACTTTAAACATGGTCTGCCGAAATAATATAATTATTGGACATTACGGTTCAATATGAAGACATTATGCAACGCAGAATATTGAATACGTAATTTCCTATAATATAATGTAATAAGGTATTGTAAACAAAATAAGAGAGTGATAAAATAAACTCATAACTTGAAATACTTAAATATTTGTATGTCAAAATTACTATTTTTATTTGTTAATCAAAAAAATAGTCCATGAAATAGGTTCTCGTCTACAGTTTAATTTTATTATATATTTTGTTATTGCACAATAAAGAAACGAATAATGAATTGTAATATAAATAAATTAGATCATAAAAGAATTAATAGTTATAAATTATTGCTATGTGCCTCAGAAGTATTACCAGGTATTCTTATAATTTCCTTAATTTCCTTTTGTTTGTGTTTTTGATACCATTTATAGCCAAGGAATCCAATCGTCATGAAAATTGCGGTGCCTAAAATTCCGCTTATTGTACCAATTACAACTTTCATTGTATTGACTTTATCAACATCAACGGCGTTTGGAGAAGCCGACGAAGTTTTATTTGAAGATGTAGAATTAGATATACTTTTTGGTTCAAATTTATCAACCCAAGTATAGTTTCGTATATCTAACAAAAAAATTTTGTTCGATCTAGAAAATGCTGCTAATCCATTTGGATGGGTAAGAAGACCTATATAAATTTAAAAAATCATTTATTTATTAGATAAGTCAAAATAGAGATTTTATCTATTAAGTATAAGGAATATTACCAAAAGCAACAATCATATAATTTTCAAATAAATTTGCTGTATGATAAGTTAGTGATGGAAATACACCAATATTTGATAATGTTTGCGGTACAATCCATTCATATGGTGTCGTTTGAGTATTCAAAACAATCAGGTCTGGTATGGGTTTAATAGATTTACTACTATTGCCTTTGGACCCACCATTTATAATTATGTTTTCATCTTGAACTATGTAAAAATTAAAAAAAATTATGTAGATTATGTGAAAATAAAATAATAAACGATAATAATCTATACCTAATACAGCCGAATGACCGTAGCGAGATTCAATGTGATTAATACTTCTTGCTCGCTTAAATAAATTTTTGATTTTTAATTAATTATTTTATGTAAAGAATTATAATAAATGATTTCATATACTCACCATTACTGACCAGTTGTTAAGTTTGGTATCATAAAGGTCGATTTGGTTAATATCTACTTCTCTAGAAATATTATCAATAGTTTTTTCCCTACCTCCAATATATGCAATCATACCATTTGATAACAATGTTGCAGTATAAACAATTCGATTGATAGGATAATTAGCAATTGAACCATATGACCACGCCATATCTTTGGTATTTAATATTATCATATCATTTAAAAATTGTTCAACATTTGACCCTGTCAACTTACTAGTGTATCCGCCAAAAACTTAAATTTTTCCTGAATCATCAGCCACAGCTTGAATGTCTCTTCTTCTATCAGGCTCTTTTCCAGAAATTATAAGTGCATCCCATTGCCCAAATTTTGGATTAAACCTATGTACTAGTGAGGTAAACGCATCTTTATCACTATATTTATCAAACATAAATCCTCCTATAAGGAATATTGTCGGGTCATCATTATCATCATTCAATGCAACAGTAGTCGACCAACCACTTCGAAATCCTATTCCTGAATTTAATGTAAGGTCGGTCCATGGTGGAAGCCCCGTATCAAATTGTTGAGAAACATCAAGGTAGAATACTTCATTTGTATAAGCAGTTTCATTTTTTCCACCAAAAATATATAGCTTGTTTCCAACAAGGACAGATGAATGAGCATGTCTTACTTCGGGAGTAAATGATTCAATTCTAATTAACAGATGAATTAATATGTAAATGAAGCATAATCTATTGTAAGTCATGATGCAATTTATAAAAAATAATTTTTTTTTTAAAAATAAAAAAATTTTAAATTAATTTTACGCCGATAGTTCAAAGTTAAATGCAAATCCTTTGCCAGAAGCAGCAATTTGGCGTATGTCCTTGAAATACAAAATGTTTGACAAATGTCGTGTAACATATTTTCAATGAACGTTTAATAATTTTCAATTAAATTATTAATAATAATTTAAAGCAATGTAATTAGGCAAAAAGAAAGTATCAACAAATTTCCTCTTTCCTTAGGCGCCATTTTTATAATTTGACATACAGTATTTGCCGTAGGACAATGGCCTGATCTGCGATATTCAGAACTAGAACAAAAATACTCTGTCCCCAATTTTAATATTGTATTTTATTTAATTTTCGTGGTACAGTAAGTGCGGCTATGATAAATTTTATAAGTTAGAAATTTTTTACCTAAGCTTGATAAAAGTAAAAGAAATAAGAAAATGTGAATATCTTTTAGACGTAATTCTAAAAATTAAAGCGTTGGTGTAAAATTATATTAAGGAGGGATTGCTTTGTAAATTTCCCACTCGAAAGGGAGATTATGATCAAAGGGTGGAAAAATAAAATATTTAAACGCTGCAATCAGCTTTTGAAACCGAAAAACGAATCTTGTTAATTAGTTCTAAAAATTTTAATTTCTAGACGGAATAGCGATTTTTGATCAAATTTTGAATAAAAAAATATCATTGTAAAAAATAAAAAATTAAAGTATTTCCAAGATTTATTCTTTTGAATATTTGACTCTTTTACTTTCAAATTGTTAATTTATCTATCTTGCAAAGTGTATACATTGAAATATTAGATAAAGCGTTAGTTCAAATACAAAAAGACAGAGAATTATTATATCAAATACTTGCTTCACCAACCTCTTTTACACGTAGTTTAACTATCTCAGCCTCTGAAACTCCACCACCTGAAATGATTACAGAAACGGGAAATCAAATAAGAGAAACTTTAGAAAGTATTTTTGGAGTAAATAGAGCTAACTAAGAGAAGGATATATTATTAAAGTTGATTACTTTTATAGAAATAAGAATGAAGATCTGACCGAATGGCTTATTAACTTTGAAGAAGCAACAGTTATCAATAGATAGACTGAATAAGCTAGAAAAAAGGCTATCGCTAATTGCAATTGATGAATTATTTCGGCCAAACTTGTAAAAATCACGGAATTAAGGAAGAAAGATATATAAAAAGATCATAATCGAATTAATCCAGGCTAGTATCGTAATTTCATTTAAGCTATTTTTAAAATTTTATATTATTTTGATTAAATTGCTTTAAATATAAAAAATATAGATAGCTTTTAGTGAAGAAAGATATGAACGTGCTTTTGAATTAGCAAGATTACTAGATTCGACAAAGTTCTTAGAATCTGCAATAAAAATAGAAAACTATTATAATGTTACAAGACTCAATTCATTTTTTGCATTGGCTTCCTGATATTGAAAGCTCGATAGGATATCCCATATCCATCTATGTCAATAGATCATGTGAATTATTTTTATTTATTAATTTGCTACACAAGTACGCCATTAACAAAGAACTAATAAATAAAGCCTTTCTTTACAACGTCCACTCAATTTATCAAGATGTAAGAGTTGCATTTGCCAATTCAATTTATCGTATCGTATGTAGGTCGAGGATAACGGGGTACGTCTTCACCGTACTTCAAAAAAAAATATTTTTTGACGTAAGAAGTTTGAAACGAAAAAATACAAGAAATAATTGATTAATCACGAAACTTATTTTGATAACTACCTTCTGAATAAAACAAATTAATTTAGATTCAATAACCGCAACTGGCCAATATATCCATTCCTTCTCTTTCCCTTTATCCCTTTCTTTTTAATCATCCTTTTCATTCTTGTTTTCAGAGATATCCATCTTTGAGGTGTCATCAAAAATATTAAGAACATCCGAAATCTTCTTTGATTTGTTGTCGACATCAGGTTTAGTAGGATCATTTACGATATTGGCGGTATCTAATCTAAAGGTATTCTTTTTATGCTTCACGATCATCGAATATACAAACAAACAAGATGTGTCATTTTAAAAGGATATATACATTATAATAATCAAATGAAGTTGTTTATTCCTTTTATTAAAAGCGATTTCACAGAAAATTTGGTATAATTCATCATAAAAAATCTTTTCATTCATTATAATCTTAATTAAGGAGAATTAAGAAAACCTGTGTAATTGACACAAAGTATGTGTGTATTACAATACTATCTTGCATGTATGCATGAATGTTTGTGCAACCTGTACAAAATATTGTAAAACAAATAATTGGGTTAAAAATGTTTAAAAGGGCTAGATTGTCATTAGCTTTTGACTTTTCCTTTTTTATTTTCTACTTTTCCTTTTTATGAAATATGAGTGTATCATTAAAGTTTCGAAGCTTATTTATAACTTTCGTGATTTGCTCCACGTTCTTGAGAGTTGAATCATTTACTCCTAAAGGACGCTTAGCACATTCCTCCGTCCTTGTAGAAGATAAGCTTTATTTTTTTGGCGGAGCAGGTAGTGGTACAAATATAGAACTATCTCAAATCGCAAGAGAGATTTTTTATCTTGATGTATCTAAACCATTTGATATTAAAATTCCATCCTGGACTGAACTCAGTAATATTCCATTTGGAAGTATATGGGCAACTGTTGTATCTAATAATATAAATAACGATCCAAATATTTATTTATTTGGAGGCTTTATGGTAGATAATGATTTAGTTGATTCATTTTCTTCGATTATACATCGTTTTAATGTAAATTCATCAACATGGAATATACCTCCTGTTGGAGGAATTTCACCTGAAAGACGAAGAGAAACTAAGGCTGTTAATAGTGATGGAAAGTTATATATATTTGGTGGAAGTTCTGAAAAATACTTGGGTTCACCAACAATCAAATTTTTTAATGACATGAACATCTTTGATACCGTCGGATTATCATGGTTAATTATTTCTCAAGTTGACGCACCTAGAAAGCGTGCTTCATATACCGCAACATTGTTACCGAATGGGTTCATTGTATATATTGGAGGTTACGAAATTAAGGAAAACGGAGACATCACTGAAGTAGATATTAAACAAATTAATCTTTATGATACTAATTCTTTAACCTGGTCATTAAAAGTATGTATGAATGCTGTTTTAAACGATTGAAACATACCTTTTTGATATTAATTTTGAATATTTATTATTTGTAGATGGCAAAACTTTCAACTATGATTGAAAATCGTTCTGCGCATTCAGCTGTATTAGGTATGTAAAATATAACCTCTTTTTATTATTATTAAATATTCATTATAAAAACATTATTAATATATTTTTTAAAAAAAGCCCCTGATGGTAAAATTATTATTTATGGAGGTTCTAAAAGTGTTGGCAGTATTTATAATCACCGAGTTGTTCCAGATATTGCTGTATTGAATACAAGAATTGATCCATTTGAGTGGAGTGAACCAAATGTTACTTCAGATGTCGGCACTGTTCCATCACTTACAGCTCATACAGCTGACCTCGTTGGAAATTACATGATTGTAGCTTTTGGTGAGTAAATTTCAAATAACTTAAAGAAATGCTTCAAAGCTTTAATCAATTATTCTCGTTTTTTTTATGGTAGGAAATATCACACAATCAAATCTACATCCATTAGAACAAAAAAGTTCTGAAATCTATTTAATGGATATAAGAAATTTTACATGGGTAAATGCCTTTGAAATTCAAAATACAATTGAACATGTTCCGATTAAACCGAACAAAAATACAGCAAAACCTATAATAATTGTCATTGCGACAATTAGTGCAATTATAGGAACTGGTATCCTTTCTATTTTTGGAATTTTTATTTATAAATGGCAAAGATCTAGAATGGAATGTAGAGAGAATCTACTTGTTATTCCTGGTTCTGAAAGCAATAACAGTCATAATAAGTTACCAGTTGCAGCTGAATATAAAATATAGATCCAAAGATTAATATGTTAAAAAAATAATTAAGATGATTTAATACTATTTTAAATGATGTTGAATGATAAAATTATTTTGTTACTAATACGATTAATTGAATAAAATATTAAGCGAAAAAGTGAGTAAATGAACACCTTCAAATTTTCTCTCGACCACATTTCTTCGTTAAATAAAAAATAATAAAAAAAAAAAATTGACAACGTGTGTTCTTTATTAATTAAAATCATAACAAAATGAAAAAATTATAATGGTTTTGAGAGATTTTTTTTTAAATTACAAAACATTCGAAATCATCAAAAACCTAATGTGAAATGATATATGTAATTAAAAAGTTATTATGTCATTCGGTTTTTAATTAAATTATTTATGCTTCTATTAAATATATTTGCTGATAATTATTTTAAAATTGTTTGATTTTTTGTTCGGAACGAGTTTCTAAAAATGTACGAAATTTATCGTTATTTAAAATTAATTTATATGACTTGTACGAAGTTTATCATGTACTTAATAATTAAATAATTATGAATCAAACTTCGTCATTATCTGAATTTTTATTTTTGCCATTTTTTATCACTGCTGATATTTGATATGTTACAAAATTTGAATCGAAATGACTTTTCATATCATATATAGTGCTAAGAACTTTCTTGTAAAAAAAAAATTAGCATTTCATTAATGTCCTCACATATGTATATTAAATAATTTAAAACATTGACGATTTTGAAACTTTGAGGTTAGTTTTTGACTTTGACACTAGTAGCCTTTGTTAGTCTTATATTAAATTTCTGTCTTTAGTTTCGTATGTATCCTATTAGATATTTTAAGTTAATAGTTTTGTAAATAATTGGATTGTATTTGAATCAATATACAAGGAAGAACATATGACCAGAATTTTGATAATATTTTTCAGGTCTACCAATAATAAAATTTAGATTGCTATTACGGATTTCTTCAATTATATTTGGAGCTAAGAGTAGATAATGTACTATTGACGGTTGATTCAATTGTATTTACTGGATCATTATAATCATTCTATTAGCTTTTAAACTTTGATCTGGATCGATTCTCTAAACTGTAGAACAATAAAAAATATTATATACAAAAATAAATTTTAATGTCAGTCCATATTTGATTCAAGAAAGATTGCTAATTCTTCAACAGTTTGGTTTGAAATATCATTCATTACTATAGATAATCTTAATAACTACTATTAGCATGCATATTTATACCTGTTTTTTTTTTTTTTTTAATATATCACTCATTAAAAAACAAAGTCAATTTAAAATTTATATATTTTTTCACATACGATTATTATTTATAATTCATATCAACTGTTAAATAGCATAATCACAAGATGTAGAAGGGAATTTGGATTCTTGCGTTTGAATCAAAATTAATTAATTTCAATTAATTATTAACATCTCATAACATCTCATCATAAAAAAAAAAGTTAAGACATTGTTTATTTTGATTTCTAATAATAATTGAAATATAAAAAACGGCTCGATATTTATTATACATAGGCTTATTTATTTTAAGAGTTTAATGAATATCATGTATTTTGATTCGCTAGGTTTTTTATTTGTTTGTATGTGACTTTATTATTTGTAAATGATTTGAAATGTTAAATCGATAAAATACGATAATTTAACAAAAATAAATAAAAATTTATATAAATATATCATACAATTCAAAAAAATTACATTAAAAAATAATAGAATAATACTTTCAGGCACAGCTGTCTAAAAAAATTATTTCATTGGATTTTTAAAAAGCGATGTTATTAAAATTCCTAACCAAGTATTTTTGAATTCATAAAATCACGGTAGGTTTGATTGGATTAGTCGTAAATAGTAGTACAAATTTGGTAACATATTTGGACTACATGAATATGTTTCTTTATTTCAAATTTTGATCCAGTATATAAAAATTACATGCCTTTTCATTGCGAAAGTTTAGAATCTAATTTGACTACTGTAATTAGAAAATCCGTTAATCAAATAGATTGGCCTCAGTTGTTAAACTAACATATTCAATTCTCACCAGATCATGATTAATTAGTTAGTTAAGTTAAAATTGGTCAGTTGCTCATGTGTTAAGAATACCCGCTCAATAATTAAACTTCATTTTATTTAGTTTATTTTATCAATAATTGAAATTGAATATAAAATATAAAATTAAATAGAAAATAAATTATTTCTATTATTGTAATATAATTAGCTATTTAATTTAATATTAAACGTAAATAAGATAAAGAAAAAAATAAATAATTTCATTTATTGACGTCTATTATAAAAATTATGAAATCAATAATAGATTATATATATAGTAAATGCAAACAAATAAATTGATAAATCATTATATTACCTTTCAATTGTAATGAGTTAGAAATTACTAATTCGACTAATTGAGAATCTATTTCTTGTGTATCTATCAAAATACATTAAAGTTATTATTTATTATCTTTAAACAAATTAAAATTTTAGTATTTAATACCTTTATTATTCTCATGCTTTTTAAGATCCGAAGCTGAATTGACTGGTATTGTCAAATTTTTAGATGAAAATCCTCTACTATGATACACAGCATCAAGATTTTCTTTACGTGAAATTAGTATCTTGGGGATTTCTTTATCAGCTTTTTCAAAAGCGTCCTTTATTTCTTTTTCACAAACTCCATCAAATTCTTTTTCCTGGTCATTCGATTCTTTGTTATTAGAATTATACCAAAAAGAAAAGATTTGATACAATTCCTTAGCTGTTGGTCTTTGATTCGGATCAGCATTCATACATTTATTGGCTAATTTCTTATAGAATTCGGGAGTTCCTTTACCGAATTCTGGACGAAGTCCCTTACAAACTTCTAAGGCTAAAAATAAGTCATGTTTTCTATCATGAAATGGAGGATTTCCAGATGACCATTCGACCATAATCACTCCAAAACTATAGATATCAGCAGCAAAAGTATATAATTCATTGTTAAATACTTCTGGAGCGATATATGGTAATACTCCATATACTTTTTGATCACCAGATTTTTGCTTATTTACTGGTCCTGATATTCCAAAATCTGAAATATGAGAATATAATTTATCTTGCAAAATATTCCCACTATGGATATCCTTATGACAATATCCGATCTTATGTAAATCATCAAGGTCGGATATTACATTGTATAATTGCCTAACTTTATCTTTCCATAAAATATTGACAAAGTTATTTGTAAGATAACTTCTCAAACTTCCCTGATCTGCAAATTTTACGATCATTATTAATTCATTGGTTCCTGGATCCTTGGTTATTCCATAAAAGGGTAAAGATAAATTAACACTTTTATATAAATACCAATGTGCTTTAAGCTAATTCATGTAATAAAATTCAAACAGATTAGAAATATTCTAATTTAATTAACTTAATAAATATCAAATATAAATCAAATATACCTCATTGAAATATTCAGACGACATATCCTGCGATCCATTTAACCTTTTCAAAGCAACCTTCATAGGTTCAGGATCTGATTTTTTAAAACTTCTATCTTCTTGCTCTAAAAATTTCGATTTACCATCGATCCATGTTGCAGAAAACACCTTTGAAAATCCCCCCTCACCAATTTTTTTTATATCGGTGAACCTATCAAAAGGTACCCATTCAAGAAAAAATTTTTTATACATATATTTTTCAATGCTTGCGTTATAAATAATTTCTTTTAGGAAATTATCAATATCAAGATTTCCGCTTGTCCAGCCTTCAATCATATCCAAAGGATCACATTGTTTACACCATAATCTCTCTTTAAAAGGTTTGTTGCAATAAGAACAATTATTTTCAACTACATTTAATTTGTCGATGCGAGTTTGACTATTTACGTTCATTTTTTTTATTTTTGAAAAAAAGCTCGTTGGAAAAATTTGTTAGATAAATTTGTTAAAATTGTTTATCTCAATATCGATATGTATTATATAAAAGAAATTGTCGTGATCAGCAAAATGTCTTTGAACGAATCATGTGTGTATCTGTGTTGTGTATGACGTGAGATTAGGGTTAAATGTTATTTGTTTACAGTATTTTTGAAGACATACATTGTTAGCCGGAGGGCTGGAAATAAAATTTAGACGATATAATTCAGTCCGTCGAATTAATCACGATAACTTTATCACAATCACGCCTGTATGAAGACACGGCAAA
>CAMKVN010001251.1:0-19769 GCA_946474995.1 Funneliformis geosporum | reverse complement strand
TGATTCATAATTTCGGCCGATAATACAATTGCGATTATCTCGCGATTGGATGATCCAAAATCAATGAATGTTAGCTCGTTGGATCCGTCAAGTCGCAAGGAATCTAATGGTAGTTGTTGCATACGAATTGGAGCGATATTGACCGAGATCGTACATCTTTTGTTTATAGTTTTTTTTCAATATGAAAAATAATATGATATGACGTCATTTCGACTGTTTCGTGACTTTAGCCTTTAATGGTCGCAATGATTTTGACCATTTCGACCATTTCGGATATCTGAAATGATCTATTTCGACTTTATGTATAGCTACTACATTAGACCAACTTAGCAAAAGTTCTGAACATCCAATTTATTTATCATTGGGTAACATCCCTATTTGATGTAGAAACAAATGTGATGCTAAAGTCTTTCTAGGATTTTTACCTAAATTAAAACCATTGCATAATCATAAAAATAATAAAAAAAGCTATACATCTATTAAAAATATTCTATATTAACACTGTTTTGATATTATAACATAATCAATATACAAATGTTTAGAAAATAATGGCTTTAATATTAAAACAAATAATCAAATAATTTGGACCTTTCCTTTTCTTTCTGCATTCATTGGTGATCTACTTGAAGATGCAGCATTAACTTCAACCTATAATTCAAGTTAATGCAAACGTTTTTGTCATATGTGTACTGTGATAATTGATAATATAAACAATCCCAATCTGTCTCAATCACAAATCGAATTATGAACATAGGATAATATGCAAATTATTTTGATCACAATATTTGTCATGAATATTCCATTCATCCAATATGAAATATTTTTTGGAAATTTCAGTAAGTAATCGTATTTTTATATGTAATTTTATTAATATAAACTAATAAATTCATTTAAACTTTTATAGTGAACTTAATATCTATAGTGCTGCCATATCTGATCACATGTATTATTGCGATTTAGGCTTATTTAATTATCAAGTTAATTTTACTAAGAATTATATTCAATTATATTGTGAACAAAATGGCATTGATGAATTTGATAATCATTTAACATTAATTCCACGTTTTTCTGATCTTAAACTGTTTAAAAATGTCTTGAAAATATTGCAAGGTTTACTGCTGCAGAGTTTCAGAGTATGATGAAACAACTTGTTTTTGTTATTGATGGCTTAATTGTTTCAAAACATAAATCAACATTAGAATCTTATTTAGCGAAACAATATGATAGCAAACTTGTTTATTTATACTGTAGAATATGATGTATATTTTTAGTTGTAAAGAATCTTTTACAGATTCTAAACTTAATGAATTTCAGGTAAATTTACGATTTACAATTATTTAATTATAATATTTATACTAATTAGTGAATTCTAACATTTTAGAAAATGATCACAGATTGGACAAAAGAATTTATTGCCTTATTTATACCAATTATAAACATTGAAATAAAATACCCGAAGTTGCATAATTGACATTATCATATTATTGATACTATACAAAGATATGGCATAATAAAAAGCTTTAATACTGAAACTTATGAATCACTACACAAATCATATGTCAAAATTCCATACAGGATGAGTAATCGTCGAAATACAACTTCACAAATAATCAATACGGTATTATACATTATTTTTATAAAATTTATCATATTTTTTTATTAATAATAGTTGTTTAAATAATTATTTAGATACGAATTGATAGTATTCTTAAATATTATCATTGAATAACTTCACCTATAGTTAAAAAACAATACCAAACTTCAACACTATGTAGTATTGAAGGCAATTTTATATTGTCTAATTTTAACAGCTTCATTGATACATATAAAACTTCACATCATTAGCTGAATTAGCATTTGATGTGCTAATTGATTCATTAAATGAGTATTTTGATTGTATTAAAGACATTACAGATAAATATGTTAAAGAAACTCTTATTAAATGGTATATCAACACATTTATTGGAGAAACTGATACTATACGAGCCAAAAGTAATTATTATGGTATACCTGCTTTTAGTAACGTAGCAATTAACATGGATGAAGAAGAAGCTGAAAATTATAACACATTTAATGGAACATGTTTTGCTAAGGTAAATTAAAATTTATTGATTTTTAAATTTTTTAATATTTATAACGAGTAACTAATCTCAAAATTATATTTTAATATAATGAAAGCTTCTAATACTATTTAGTTTAAAAATTCCTGATCATAAAGTACAAGAATTAGCATTAGTTCACTAATATGACTTTAAATACAGTAATCCACAATGACTATTTAAATATGATTGCCCTCTTATGAAAGTTATTCTGATATTTACAATTATAGCAATTGATTCTATTATTGAACCAGTTCATATTATTCCACGTTTTGAAAAAACTAATATTTTATAAATATATTTATTTTTTTTAAAAAAAAAAAAAAGAATACAAATTATATATTACAGTTATATATTATTTACAATTATTTATTTACAATATGTTTAAACTATAATTTTTTTTCAACTAACATTAAACAAGGTGTTAAACAATGTCGAATTAATCAACACATTATTATACAAGCTAAATAATACATTAAACGATATTAAGTTGATTAGCATATTGTTCGATATTATTATAGTACTGGTCATTACCATGTTCATCATGCTAAATTTACAGCTTTTACCAGCACATCAAACCACATTTTTTTAAGTTACTGATGAAATAATAATGACACATAGATAATACTAGCAAATTTACAATATCAGAAATAGTAAGATGTTCAAGAATGTATGTTTTTCCAGTTTTCCAAGATGACACTACATAAATATCACCTTCATTAGATAATAGTCTTACATATTTCTTCTTACATATATATTTCTGTAGTTGTAAGGGTTTCATTATACTTGACCCATATTAGCATTTCTACGAAAGCTTTAGGGAAGTCTGAATCTTTTACTTTGCGAGAGACTTGTAAAGAATTTTTATTTTTTTTGCTGAATTTTTTCCGCAATAGATGGGTCATATTCAAAAACTTCATCATACTCATCACTATTTTGCCAAAAGCATTTTACGATGAACCTCTCATTACTAGCACATATACGACTGAACCACCACTGATCATTGTGATGTATATGTTTGCAAAGTAGACATTCTAGTGAAGCTTTTTGGTTAAAATATATAAAGTTTTCTGAGTCCTTTTCTTCAATAATCCAATCTCTAAGATAATTAGAATACTTTTGCAAAACTAGGTCTACGCATTTTTGCAATACATCATGACCTATGGATATTCTTAGCGGATTATTATTTTTTTTTATGCTAAGCATTTGAGGTCTTACTTCAAGTCTAAACTAGAAGGTGGCTAAACTCTAGCGTGATCAAGTTCATTCCAGCCATTAGTTATCAAAGATAATAGAACACACTTCACACGACTTTTTTTTGCTGAACTGATAAAGTAAAGGTTAAAATTTTGATCAGGTAATTCTCTATCAATATACTTACCAAATTTTTCTCCAGTTATAGTATATACTAATTTTGTAAATACTTTGAGTTCTGGTGATTAATAAGGAGAACAGATACATATAAAATATGGTAACTACACTTGCTAGGATCTGATGATGTAGTAATTATTAATCCTTTGAGAATATCTTTCAACCACAATTAAGAAATTGGTACAGAGCTCCTATAAAAGAGCAACAGATTCGAATGAATACTTCTTATCCCTTGATACCAGCTATTTTCATATTTCCTTTCGATACATCGATGTCAATCACAGTTCTTAAAAGTTTTTAACCATTAATACATTCATGAATTCCAGGTAAACTATATACTTTAGAAATGTCATATGCAACAGAAAACTTTGGGGCTCAATCGTCTTGATCGATTTTGATAACCAATTTATCTACCACTTCATTCTGGTCATAAGCATTATATAAACTAGAGCCTTTTTCATTCGGAAAGAGAAATAAATAAATTGGGAGATATTCCAATGACTCTTTTTCATCTGACATATCTTTAGGTAGTGATAGGAAAATTTCTTGAATGGCATTTAGCAAGTCTTTGAAAGAAAAATTATCATTAAATTTTTTTTGCCTTAAAGTATATGTCACATTAATCTTTTGCTCTTTTACATTTGGTGGTTGAACCAATAGAGTTTTGATAGTGCTGGTTGAAGCGCAGGTAGCTTCTTCATTATCTGACTCATAATCATTATAATCATCTGACCCTAAGTCAGATATATTATCAGTACAATTGCTTGAGTTACTTAAATATTACTCGGGATTTATGTCATCATAGCGTACAAGAGAGCTGGATCCAGTGCGATCAGTTTGGTCAAAATTAGTTAGTATATACATGATATTAGTTCAAAAGGTTATACTATCTCTATAAAATTTGAAAATGTTTAATTTTTTTTGATAAATGCAAAAAAATACATAACAAGTTAACAAGTAAATCGTGAATAAATATATTCCTAATAGGTGATATTTAGGGTAGTCTTCTTTGAAAATATTATATAAAATTATAAAAGAAGACTACCCTATCACTAATATGTATCTGGGTGTGACATCTAGGGTATCCTTCTTCAGAATCTTTATATAAATAATGGAAGAAGAATATCTTATCATTAGTATGTACATGGGTGTAGCCTTCACTTTTCTAGATATGTACTCAGGTATGAAGGTTTCTGCAGAATTATATTATATAAAAATGGTAAAAGTCTTTACTTTCTAAATATGTACTCGGGTATAGTAAAGGCTTCTTTAGCACAAATTCTATGCTTTGATATATGCAAAACAGGTGTATAGTAAGATAGAAAAAGAATTGTGAATAAACAAATTCTTAATAGGAAATATTTAGGGTAGTCTTTTATATAATCTATTATATAAATATTGACAGAAGACTACCCTTAACACTAGTATGTGCTCAAGCATATATGACATCTAGGGTAGGCAAATGCGTAGAAAAATTCATTTTTTTCTTACAACTTAGACGTAAATAACATAATTTACTAGCATATATATACCAGCAACAAATAGGCAATAGTTGGATTGCGAAATAGTACACTTCTAGCAATCAAATAGGCTGGCTATAGTAATGCGTATTGAACCTCCAATCTCAGGATAATAAATTGGCATACATATACTAGGAATAAATAGGCAATAATTAGATTGCAAAATAGTGCACTTTTGGCAATCAAACGAGTCAGCCATAATAATGCATAATGCATTCACAATTCTGAATACAAAAAATATGTGACACAAATACATATATAATGGGTTTCAGAAATATTCCTGAAATATTCCCATCACTAGCCCGTAACTATATAAGGGTATTCTGACACCAAATAGTATCATGTGACCATAGCGCAGTAGGCATAGTATAAATTTGCTTAATTTCATCCAGCACTATTTTATAAATTTGGCTAAATCTTTAGATATAATGATTCAGCATCTATGATAGTTTCAGGATACTATCAGGTTACTGCTATAATGCTAAGCTGGATTCCCAAATCACATGCTCAAAAAATTGGCCAAAATTATGGCATAGTGTTGGTTGAAATTAATCATGAATTTACTGCGCCACCTGTCACTTTTTTTTTACACTATTTCAGTATTTTGAAAGGTAACCAAATAGGTGCTCATTCTCAATATAGAACTGGTAACCAAACCAACATGGAGGGTCAACATCTTCACTAAAGAACTGAGAATTTAAAGAAGACTGAAAAGCCACTACCAGCAATATAAAATTAAACATGTAAACGGATTAGGAATAAGAAGAAAATGGTGATATTTAGATTATATAATGGTAGTTAGATTAAATAGTGGGTGGTAGTTAGATTATATAGTGGTAAATAAGATGAATATCAAAAAGAGTTTAAAGAAATATCTAGATCATAAAATAGATACCCAATGTATGAAAAACAACTAGATTATATGGTGATATCTAGATTATATTATTTAGATTATATGATAATAGTTAGATTATAGAGTATTATTTGAATTATATAGTGGCAATTAGATTATATAGTAGTACTCAGATTATTTGGTGGTAATTAGATTATATGGTGATATTCAGATTATATAATGGTATTTAGATTATATGGTGGTACTATAATCTAAGGCAAGTAGAATACCACCATATAATATAATTATATTATATGGTGATATTTCACTCTATCTGTTATTTCATATATATCAACTTCATTTGTATTCATTTTTATTGCAATATCAGAAAACTGAAAATAATGATAATTATTATTTTTAGCATATATTTTACTACTAACAGACTAAGTAGCAGAATAAAAATTATATATGTATACTTTCAGGGTTATTTTTAAGCTAAGTATTAATTTTATTCTATAATCAGATTGATAAAATATATATATCAAAATAACTGTTTTTAACAAAATAATTAATAAGCATTTTCATCAAAAAAACTGCAAGAATTAGTAATCCTATCAAGAATTCTATAACAAAGTTATAAAAAGAAAATTTATTATTAAAAGAGTAATTTTTATCTTAGATTTTAAATAGGATTAGATATCCTTTATACTACTAATAAAAAATCCTGTGTGTAGGCTAATAGAATATTTAGTCTATTATAATTTCTCACTCAAAAAGATATAACTATTTGTCATTTAAATAAATTTGAATCATTCTGATTTCCTTCTTAATTTACTCAAGACTTTCTTATTTTAGGTTATTTATCTTAATATGATAATAAAAAAAGCTATATGATTTTTTATTTCAATTAATATATTATTACCCTTGAAATTAGATCTGCAAAATTGATCTACAAACGATCTACAGTCAATCAAATTAGTATTACAAAAATTGATCATTAAATTAATGCATAAATTAAGTAATGAAATAATTGGCATAAATTAATTTCCTAAAATAGTAATAAAAAAGATTTGTAACAGAACAACCGGTTGGTTTAGACAGAGTTGGTTAAACCCTTCAAAGAGGGCTAAGAAGTGTTTACTTTATTTTTCTACTTTGTACCCGTCTTGGGAATATTTTTTTTTAATTGAATTTTAAAATATAAATAAATAAATACTTCATCGCGTCTTAAAAAAAAAAAAAGTAATAAAAAAGATTTGTAAAGACTGGCGTCTCTGGCTCAGTAGTTAAACCGTGAGTTTTCTATTAAGCTAAAGTTTCATTATACAGCAATAGGCCATCAGTTCAGGTATCAGCCGATTCATAAACTAGATGATTTTCATAAGAATTTCATATGTACTGAATATGATAGGCGTATGTACTAACATGCATACAAATCTGGTTGATCCATTGATCAACATTGATCATGTCTAAATACTGCACAATGTTAGAACAAGTAGATGCAAATGAAGCCAGGGATTGACAAAAACTTGGCCTTCACTGATTGGTCTGTAATAGATACAGTCTTACGTCTCACTTGGCAGGAGCTCTTATTTCCGTATATGATCATAAGATTGTATATGAATTAAGGAAGTAATTGACCAGAACTTAGTAGATTAGATCAGCAGTGATATTAAATGCATTGCACACCCGCAGCACCATCTAATCGAGCTGTCACTAGGGTTAGAGGTCAGGTTTGATTTCTGAGTTGTTTGACATTATGGGTATCAAAGTCATCTGGTTGATATGGTCTATATGCACAAATGGAGATCACTGTTTGGGCAAATCTTGTGATATTATCCCATGAATCCTGCAGCTCTCTATATAGTAGTGATAAAGCCAAACCAAGTAATTGGATCTTAGTTATAGTTCACTAGACCATTGGTAAATTTGGTGAGGACGTTCACTATGAATGAGATGATCCCTCTATCCAAATTTGACAGTACCTTTGATGCTAAGTATCTAATACGGATCTAACATGCGGTTTGAGTTGATCAGTTAGGATGTCATACTTAGATGGAAACATCAAGGGGAATGCGTATGATATGGTGGATAACTTGAAAAATAGGGAAATATCTAAGATTGATTAGGTCTTGCACTTAACCATTAATGGTGCTTAGTATCAACTTGTTGACTAGGTTTAAGTGCAATAGGGTCCTCAGTAGGCATCGTTGCACCTTAAAAAAAAAAAAGTAATAAAAAAGATTTGTAAATTTTCTAAAATAGTAGTAAAATTGATTTGTAAAAAAAAACTCTCTTTTACAACTTTTCAATTTCTTAAAAAAGATTGACAAAGAAAATATCATGCCAATTACTAGAGTTACTTCAGCTAACAAATAATACAAATGAATAAACTACAATAACAACGGTGAAGCTTCTGGTTCTAAACTTTAGATACAACTGAAAAAACCTCTCTAAAAAAACAAAAAACAAACAAACTGATAATATCATAATGCAAAGTATTGTTAATAATCAAGCCTCTGAAACTGTTATCCCAACATCTTTAAAGAACTTACAACCTTTAAATAATACTGAAACTTACATACCAGCCGATATGGAAGTTAACTCAACTATTATTTCATCTGACCAACAAACCCCAATTTTGCCAAAACTTACAACTCATGATTCTATCTTGCCAAAGATAATACTCCTGACATGTTCGAAGACGCAAATTTGAATATAAACTTCCTGAAAATAACAAAGGGAAAAATAAACAGTCTTGGTCAGATGGTTATTAAGACTTTAACTATATTTCCAAAATGAGAAAATTCTTTGTCTACTTTCGTACAATAGAAGAACTTCTGCATGCAATCAAGAATATGCAAGAAATACAACATAATTTGATATTTATGGTAATGGATTCAGCTGAAAAGCAGATCAAACAAGATGCTGAAAAAGGAAGGACCCTAAAGATCTCTGATATCTTTTTGTTTATCAAATCAGATGTATTATGAAATTACTTCGCTAAATATAGCAAGATTCCCAGATTCTCTATGATCATCCGCAGTCAATGGTAAATTGCCTTCATAGTTTTTGAAAAAAGCTGAAACTATCAAACCTTTCTATGACGATCACTGGTCTATCCAATTTCTAAAAAATGCTTTATGTGTAGAGCTTATTGACCTAGATCCTATGCAAATTTTACTCTGCAAACAATTTGAACTAAAATTGACAGGTCTTTCTCTAAATACTAATCAATAACAACTACAGGACTTTCTTGCACACATTAAGGCTAAATCTTGCTTCATCTCCAGAGATCAATAATATCATCTCCAACCTTATGTGTTCATCAATTTTGCTTCTCTCGATGACCTGAATGCTGTAGCAGCATAATCCCAGAAATTTAAAGGAAAAACACTATTCTGGATGAATCCTTCTGCTAAACTTTGTCGCAGCTATGATGCATCAGGACATGAATTTAAAGACTGCTCTAATAGAAAACCTGCCAACCAATATAAACTACTGTATGATCATTTTAAACCTGAACAATATAAGCTACCTTGTATTTTTAACAAAAGCAAACAAACCAAACAACTCTTCATTTGCAAATATCCTCACTAACCAAAAATGACCCATCATTAAGGATCCTTCTAAGACACTACAAAATGTTATTGATGCTCTTAAATTAGTACAAAAACAACTAGACTCAATTGATAACAAACTCTTTGTGATTAATAATGAAATCAAAGTTATTAAATCTGATCTTACAATCCATGCAAATGATATAAATGATATCGGTTTCCATCTGAACCGTTTAGAATTCATGTATAATATTGAATATGACCAAAATCACGTTCATGACCCAAACTACGAATTTTCATCATATAATGACTTTTGATGCCTATTGACGACTCTGAACTACAAATTCCCCAAATGATAACAACTATTCTGAATCAAAATGTCTTGTCATCATCTCCAACTGATAGTCTTCAACATATAGGTCTTGTTAAGTCATCCGTCAATGATATCAAAAATGAAATGAATAATCTTATAGCAATTATTGCCCCTATTATTCAAATGGTATCTAATTTCAATTAATGATTGTACAAAATAACAATAATGCTTTTGATGTCCAAAAGTATCAATTAACAAGAAAAATTTCACAAACGATAATTTTTATACGCAATGCAATAATCAAAAAATTTTTCTTTCGCCACATATAATATTAGAAACTGTACTTTAGATGTTAAACTAACACAAATCAAACAATTTTTTATCAATTACAACAGTGATATTTTAGGTCTTTCAGAAACCCATTTTAACAAATCGCAAGCTTTTTATTATTCATGTAATCTAAATAAAAACTTACCTTTTCCTATTTTCATTGAATAATCCTTCACAAAACTGTTAAGGCATCAGTTTTATTATTAGAAACTATTTATATGACCATATTTTTTTTTACGAATTTCTCTTTGACAGAATAGCATATATTGATCTTCAGTTTAAGAACAAAACCAAACTAAGAATCTTTCAAATTTATCTTCCTGCGAACTATAGCGATAATACATAAATCACCCTTAGAAAACAAATAGAAGCCAAATTAACGGAGCTTATATTAAATGCACAAAGAAAGTCTTTTCACATAATCATTATGGGTGATTTTAATGTAGATATTTATAATACTTCCGGTCATATAACTAAGCAATATAAAGAAAAACACCACTTTATCAATAAACTTTTCAACCTCAATTTCTTTTTAGCAAACACTTTAAATTATACATTCTTTACCTCACATCCCTACACATACATTAACCTGATATTTAATAAAACCTCGCATTTAGACTGTATTTTTACGTCATCAGCCCTCACTTACGATTTGACAGCATACAAAATTTTAGACAAATCACATATCATTTACGAATCTGACCACCTGCCAATTTTGATTTTAATTTATAAAGAAAACCTATTCCACAACTCATCAAGTGCCTATTGTAAATAACACAAAACTACAAAAAAAATATTTAATTACAACAAAACTGCAAACTTATATTGGGACTTTTTTTCAGACAAGATGAATAAATTTATTAAAGATTTCTCTACTTATAAAGACTGTGAGCCCACAGATATCAGTCAAAACATAAATACGTTAAACAAAGCATGGGATTTCTTTGCATATGCTATCACTACAGTGGCAAACAAACATATACCCAAATCCACGACAACAATCGATCACAAATCTTATATATTCATGATAATTCTAAAATGCACTGACAATCAAAAATTTTATACAAATTATTTTACAAATGCAAACTAATTTTAAATAATTCAAACAAACAAAATTTGCATGCTAATTCTTTATCTATTGATAATTTGCATTCAAAAGTTCTCAAAATCTTAGCTGAGAATTTGATCTCATCAATACATTTGAACTCTTTATATTATCAAAAAAATATTAAAGATTACTTAGTAGAACTCAAACAATCCATTATCAAACCCTTCGAAAGCAAACTAAAGATATTCTCATGAAATGAAAATAATAAAAGAATCAAAGAATTTGTATTTCAAAGAGCTATTAATTATACAGATACTTCAGCAAAGATGATTGATTCATGTCTTGAAAGAACTAGAAAAATTATTGTTCTTGATTGAGTGTTAATAGACACAAATACAAATGATTCCTATTTAGAATTGGATCCTAACAAAATTAAATCTGCCACTATGAACCATTTTAAATACGTGGTTGGATCTTCTAATTTTCACCTCAATGATTTAATCGCATCTGGTCACTCTGATGCATGGAAATTTTGGAAAGATAATTACAGACCTTTAGAATCTATTGATGATAATTTATACAACACCATCTTGGATCCTCCAACATATAACGAATGGTTACTGATCATAAATCACCTCCCAGATAGCAAAGCGTCTGGTTCATCTAATATTTCTAACGAATTTCTAAATAATTTAGGTTTGCGAGGTAACAAATTTCTTTTTAAAATAGTTTTATAACAGGTCTAACACCAGCACAATGGAACCTAGCACACGTTTATCCAATTCCAAAGCCCAAACCTTAGAACTGTGATTTAAATAATATCAGATCTATCACTTTATTAGAAACAATTAGTTAGGCTTTTACAAAGATTCTCAATAACCGTATGCAACAAATTCTATTCAGTCGAATGCACTATCTGGTTTAAATTTCGCCAGTCTGTCACATCAGTCAACAAATGAATCTTTGAATATCGTTAATAATTTGCTTGAATACCATCGTTTGAGAAAGAAAAGTGATGCAACATACGACCAGGAATTATACAACCTTTTCCAAGACATGTCCAAAACCTTTGATAGGGTCAATATTTTTATACTACAAAACGTCATGGCTAGACTAAAGTTCCCATTAAAATTAATAAATTTGATAGCAGGCTTATTTCTAAATAGAAAAAACCAAGTTTTCACAAGTTTTAGTAACACAAACTTCTATGATGTCCAGGTCAGGATAAATCAGGGTGAAGTTATTTTCCTGATTCTTTGGGTTATTTATTATGATCCGCTTTTTCAAAAAATAAAGGATGCTGAACTAGGTTTTAAAATGGAATCTACCTGAAACCCTGATATCAATAAATCCTACCAATGTTCTCTACAAGTCACTATTTCAGCAGTAGCATATATGGATGATACCATCTGAACAGTGACCAAATGAATAGTATTCTTAATATTGCTCAGTTCTTCTACAATCTAAACTCAATGAAAGTTAATTTTGACAAATTCTGTATCATAATGGACAATAATAGCAATATACCTATTACTTTTCATAACAATTCAGATAATTCTATATTTACATGCCTAGTCATTCCTGACTATGAGTCAATGTGTTATCTTAGAGTCTGGATCTCGACAAAATACAACAAAAACTTTATTAAAAATCAACTCTTAAGCGAAATATCATCGTTTATTGACAAAATTAAATTTAAACTGCTTACAGATAACAATTACAGTATCTAAATAATATAGTCTTGATACCTAAATTAGAATATAGATCCAAGTTGATAGTCCTATCAAAAAACGAATGTAAAGTATTATTTAGACCAATGCATATAATTCTAAAGAAAAAACTTAAACTTAGAAAAGACTTTTCCAATGCTATTTTACACAATAAACTTGCATATAGATTCAATGACCTCTCAGCTAATGCTAGGCATGCTAAATCTTAACAATTTATTAATATCATCAACTCTTCATCAGATGTGTCTATTCTGAGAAGAACTGTTTTGATTAGATTAAACAAATTCAACTACAATTTTGGTTATTTGACAACCTATTATATATTGGCTGTCTTTCGCTCAACATACTCATCATAACAATTTCTTATCAAATATGCTTACAGAATATTTCCACTCAGACTTTAGTTTCCATAATAGTACATATATGAATCATATCTTCAAAATTGAAGGAGAAGAGCTTCCACTTCAAAATATTATTCCTTAGAACTATAGAACTATTAAGTCTTTAATTAAAACTCAGGTTCTTTTTTTGTCACAAATTACAGCATCAGGAAATTTTCTGTTTGATTTTCATGATATTATCTTGAAAACTTTCAATGCTAAGCAAAGGGAGGGTTTCATGTCTACCTGGTTCAAAGTATTAAAGAATACTGTTCTAACTAATTAGGTCAACTCGATGTGACTTAAACCAGATTTTTGTACTGATACGACTAATATATATAGTTACGATTACACAAAATTAATTTATTTCCCAAAAGACACAGGATGGGCAACAATGTGGACTCCTAAGGAACACAACATTTATAATCTTCCTATTCCTAGTGCACTAATATTTGTCAAATTCTATAAAATCAAAACTTTAGCTCCTCCGTGTTTATTTTAACATTTTGAACTTACAAATAACACTTTTGATCCACATTTACCATCTAAATACACTTTCGTATTAGTTCTGTATACAGGATGTTCCTTTAACCAAAATAAACAATACTATAATATCAAGCTGAAATACAAATCAATTTCATGTAGCTTTTGTGGATCCCCTGCTTCCTTATCCTATCACAACCTCATTATTACCTTAGAGTGTTAATAGACTTCACGTACTAAAATGATCTATTTGACCTCTTATGAATCAAGCTATTGCATGTTTCAAAAAATTAAATAATACTGATGTTCCTTATGTATATAATGACGCTCTCAAACTAGATCTAAATAACATCACAATTGAAAAACTTTTTATTGATATTGACTGTATTAACACTTTGAATAGTTTTAGACATAGGTTATTTGCTGAAACAAATTTAGAATTCTACACAAATGGTTCTCACCTTTTTATTGATACCTCAGTTTCGTCTTTTATTAGTTCTACTTTTTTATTAGTTCATGATAATATAGATATTAGTTACGCTGCTGCTTTAACTCCTATTTAGGCTAATTCCACTAACGCTAAAATCTTTGCTTTCTTGCTAACACTGCTTATTTGTCCTTTTAATTCAAATATTAAAATTAATAGATAGCTTAAATCTTATACACAACTATAACAGATTAGTACATTCAAAAGCTTCTAGATATCCTTCTATTCTCCACAAAACTCCTTTTTACCTCTTTTGATGTTTTATACTTAGAATTATAGAACAAAACCAAATTTCTCTCAGTTAAATCACACTCAGGGAATTCTTATAATGATAATGTTGACTGCCTTGCAAAATGAGTGATACAGAAAGGAGTGGAGTCAGGTGGAGGTGATGAGTATAGTATGTCATGTGAATTGATATACTCAAGTGTATAACCTGTAAATTTAACTACTGTGTATATTTAACATGTGTATCATGTGTAATACAACAATTAAATCAAAATTGATCAGTCTGATAATCAAATTATTCCATTTTTTTTATCTACTATTCTCTCACGCGCTTACACCAAACCTTATTTCTTATCTACTTACGATAATTTGATACCTGATTTGCAAAAATAATAAAGAAAATCGTGTTTACCAAAACAAAAATCTGCAGAAAAAAATCTCGCATTAAAATACTATTTATCAAAACTTATCAGTCATTATGAACAATTTTGTTAATGAAGAGGATATCATTTATGAAGAGGATTTTAATAAAGAGGTAACACTTTTTATGTAATGATTAATAAAGTAAAACTATTAATAAATATTAAATACTTAATATATTATAGATGTGTTATATTGAACTGGAAGAAGATATAGAAATATATCTTACAAAACATATGACTGTTAAAACAATTATTCACTTATTAATTCTAATGGAATATCTACCAACAAGTGAGGAAGGTGTTGCAATAATTTATCATGTCGAAGGATGAGAAAATAAAGAAGCAGCATTTAATGATATAAATATAAATATAATTTTTAAAATAATACATTTTATTAATAATAATAATTTACTTATTTTTTTTTTATGTTGCGGATTAACTTAATTATTTAAAGATTCAATATTCTATGGGTAAACCTGATAGTCAGAATAATGCAACTTGTCCTTATCTTGGTAATATTGCTATAAATAAAAAAGATAGAACTTGTCAAAGGCTAAAAATATGTGAATTTGCAAGTTCAGAACTTCAAGAAATGAATCATGTATCAGTAGATCCAGATTCTGATTTACGTCTAAAAATGAATAAAGATCTATCAACTCATAATGTAGAAAATAATACATTTGCGTAAGTATTACTTGTGTAGCTTAAATATTTATAGTAATGATTATTTTATTTAATTTATTTTATTTAGTGTATATTTAGCAGTATATAAAACTAAATGTCGATATATGCAGAATGGAATGCAATGTACTGGAAAACCTGTGTTAAAATGTTTTCAACAATATAATAAAACAGCATTACCATCTTATTTTATTGGTTATTTTGAATGGAAAATAAATGAAAAGTTTCACCAGTTTATTAGTATTAAGGAAAATGTAGATCTTAACCTACTTCGTCAACTTTTGGATGGATTATACGAGGTTGTATTTTTAATTTTAAATTTTGTTTTGCTAAGTTAATTATTTTATTAAATATTTTATTTAAGGTAATTCAGATGAACCAGTAAATAACTGTTCTATAGTATTGCATAATAATTCAAAAAAAATTATATGTCGTAAGTTTTAAAATGAATATTAATTTAATATTAAATAAAAATAATTTATTTATAATTTTATTTATTTTAGCATATTCACATCATGCAGAAAATATTATTAAATAAGGATCTATAATTTGAAAACAATGTGAAGTTAAATATTACAAAATAATTCCATTAGATATAGAAAAATGCCCATATATGATTCTTGTATCTAAAGGCATCCATTCTCACCCATCACCTTCACCTAACTGTATGCCAATTACTATTCGTGCTCGGTTACAAGAATTAATTTATCAAGCAAATAATGATACTATAGATGTTATACCAACTCGTATTATATCAGGTAACTTTAATATTAAATTTTATCAGAAAATTTAATTATTTTAAACATAATTTAATTTAATTATAAATGCTTTTTATTTATTAGGAAATCTTATTAAAACATATTTTGGCACTGAGTATCTTGCTGACATTCATGCTTCATTAAATAATGCTGATCGTCTTCAATACTATGTTGATAAAATCCAAAAAGAAATTCATCCCCAGGGTTATGGAATCTTGGAGTTGTTTACAATTATGCATGAAATATTAATAATTTTTGTGAATATGTAAAGCGTTTAGGTAAGATAAATTAAAGTATTAATTTAAAATATCATTATTAAAGTTATTAATTAATAATTATTATATTTTATATTCATTAGAATTTTTTGAAGATAATCATATAATGATTATTTGTACTACTTTTGAACAATTTTTTGAATAGGTAAAAGTTAAACACTTCTAAATAGATCTTTCATTTAAATGCGTAGCATGTGAAATAAACGAATTTGAAGTTAATTATTATAATTTACAGTATAATTTAAGTAAGTTAATTTGATTAAATACAATTTTTATAAAAAAATTATATATTAATTTAAATTTTTTATATTTTATTTTTAATAATTTTAGTCCTTACATTTGCTCGGGTCTTTACTAATTGTGCAACAACTATTGCATATCAAAGAATTTTTCATGCATTATTTGATCTTTTATTTCAATTAACAGGTTCATTTCCTCAATTTAAACATATTCATAAAACTGGATGGATTGTATAATTGCGGATTTAGATTATGCACAAGCAAAAGGTTTGGGATTAGTATTGAATGAAATAGATGTAACAAAAGACTGGGAAGAGCATTTAGTTCATATTTTCAAATCATGTCATGTACATTATAAGAGGTAAGAGTAGGATTTTAATTTGCTTTATTTAATTATTATTACTATTAATATATTTAACAATTATGTTGTATGATATTTATTATACAGAAAAATTCGAGAAAAACATTATGTATGATAATAGTGTAAAAAATGACATGTATGCACTTCTTACAGTTGTATCAGAAGATGCAATTAATAGATTATTTGATAATATTCAAATGATTGAAAGTGTCGCAGGTTAGTAAAAAAATATAATTTTTTTATAATACTAATTTAAAATTTTTATAAAAATACTTATTACTTTTTTATTAGATTGGGTTATATTTTATAGACAGCGATGGGTCATTGCATCATTAAATAAATGTATGTCAAAAATTGACAGTGAAATGTGGATGATTTCACCTAATAATACCAATGTTACAGAAGCAGCACATACATTAAGTAATCATTATGGAAAGGGTCTTAAATTGGTAACTGCTATTATTCAGTATATATTAATATAAATATATTTATATTATAATGGATTTTATTTGGTTTAAAAAATTATTATTAATATTTATTGTTTATTATTATAGAGGGCGAAAATTAGATAAAGAATGATTTACAGCTATTTATAATTATCAAAAATATAATATGCCTAATCGTGAACGTGATAAAAGTCCTATCGCATGAAATGTATAATCAAATAAACGTAAAGGTAATATTATAATACACTAAATATATTTAAATTAATTAATATTAAATTCTAATTACATTATTTGATTTATTTATGCATTAGCTCTTATCGTTATACAAATTAAGAAATCAAAGTCAATGCCTGTAAAGCATAAACAAAATATGCATTCCGGTAATAAGAAAAGAAGTAGAAAAACTATTGTAATTGATTCTGATACTGAGGTTGAAAATGAAGATGATGGTAAAGAGAATAAGTTGACCTCAAGATTTAATGAACTTGAATATCGGGAGAAGGATTTAGCTCTTAAAGAGCGTGAACTTGTTTTAAGGGAACGCGAAGCTAAAATTTATGTAATAGAATTAATTAATCTTGAAAAAGATTATCAATTGAAATTAACTAATACTAATTAGGCAATAATTTTAATTAAGTTAATTACGAAAAGTTTAAGAAATATAATAAAATTGATCATTTATTTCTAATGAAATACTTAATTAAATAATATTGCAACTCAACTTTAATTATAATAAGGCAGTTGAGTATAAATATATATAAATATGAAGCATATACCACTTCTTTCGAATGCTAATATACATACAGATGAGTATAGTAAATTTTTTGAATTATACTCAATAGCTTTTCACATGACATACTATACTCATCACCTCCACCTGACTCCACTCCTTTTTGTAACACCTTTGCAAAATCTGCACTAACGTAATCTCCTATATCACTCTTACTCAACCATATTCTATACATTCCATTTATTCCTACATTCAGCCAAATACCTATCAACAAGGAAATTAGACCTTTCTTTAAAGATTACACCAACACGAACATCATCACTGATTTTCTCAGTTTAAAGAAAAACTCTAAATATTCTAAACTTTCTATTAATTGGCTCTGCACCTTCCAACTTATTAATTATAAACTCTTGAATCAAACATCTTTAAATAATCATATTGTCACAAGAGGAAATACCAGCTCCTTTTGGAACTACTTCCTTCAATTAAAAGTCTAAAAATTTCAAGACCTGACTTATATGATAAAAATTGGACCTGCTGTAAATGTCTTACTGAAAAAGAAACTTTCGACCACATTTGGCTTTGTTCAAGAAATCACTGAATACTCAATCAAATAGTGCTCAGTGCCTTTGTCAAATTGAAAGAATAACTTTTTATTCACACATCCAAAAAAGTGTGGTTTAACAAATTAATCGAATTAATGAATCCAACTTTTGATTACTAGATTCTAATCCTTAAATCTCCTCTAAAATTCAACATAGTAGATATGATCAAAGGAATCGTTCCTAGCCATTTATTTTTTCTGCATCAATAATATTATAAACTGTAACAAAAAAACCATGACTATCCTATCTGTTTTTTTCAAACATATACAAACTCATGCAATTACGTTAATATGGATTCCTAGATGTAATTTGACTATTACCACAGAACTGCAACTTGATATAACAAAAAAGAAAAAACTTTACATTAAAGCTCCTAAAAAAAGTAACTCCGTAACATCATCACTTCTCCTTACTTCCTCTAATACATCCTCCTCAATTTCTAAATATACTAACTTATTTTATGATTCTTATATCTATGGTTGATCTTGGCCTCTTTTTAAAGCAGTGAAAACTAGTTGTCTTTTTAACTTCTCATTTGCCATGTAGTAACTTTTCTTCTCATAGCAGTTGTTTAGAAACATGACAGAACAACCAGTTGGTTTAATCAGAGTTGGTTACTCTTTCAAAGAAGACTAAGCAGCATTTACTTTATTATTCTACTTTTGTATCCGTCTTGGGAATTTTCTTTTATATATAATTAAATTTTGAAATTTAAATAAATAAATGCTTCACCGCGTCTTTAAAAAAAAAGTAATAAAATTGGTTTATATAATAGAAACTAGGGTTCCGCAATTCAATTTGATTTGATTCGATCAAATTCAAATCAAAGAATGATTTATTTGATCAAATCCAAATTAATGTTTGATTCAAT
>CAMKVN010001250.1:0-19769 GCA_946474995.1 Funneliformis geosporum | reverse complement strand
ATAGATCGCTAAGATCGCTAAGAAATTAGAGAAATGATAGAAATTATAGAAATTAGAGAAAGTTGAGATCCATGATCAACGGGATCATCATTCGCTAATTGTAATTGGCGCAGTACTAATGCGTCATAACTAGACTATCACTAACAATGTTTTGCTAATTAATCCACTTCTGAATCATGCAAAATAGGCATTAGCTGGATCTGTGTTGATACTGATTCTAAATATTATTAATTTGAAGCCTTGATTAAATATTGGCCTTCTTCTACTCATGCAGAGTTGTTTGCTTTTATGATAGCTTTCCTTGTTTCTGCCAAATCATCTGAGATCCACATCTACACAGATAGCCAAGCATTAATTCATAGCTTTAACTCCATCATTACCAACTGTAGACTCTCTAACCACTCTCTTGAAAAGTTCTTTAACTATACTATCTGAAATATTGTTTAGCACATCATTAATTCTCTGGTCTTTGTGGTCACATTGCACAAAGTCAAAGCTCATGATAGTAATATCCTAAATGATATTGCTGACTCTTTTGCAAAAAATAGTCACTCTTTTTCTGCAATAATACCTGACTTAATTAGTATTAGATCTTGCAATCTTGCTATGCAATTCTATGATATCACTATTGAGTTCTCAATTCGAAAGTTCTTCAAGCAATTTTTCAATACTTAACATTTTAGAGACTTTCTCTCTCTTTAGAGAAATAGAGATCTTAGATCCCTCACCTGCTCAAACGATATCAACTAGTTCTTCATTTAGAATATCCTTTCATTAGATTCATCATCAATGATTACGTCTTTCATTGACGCTTATCTCAAGACCTTTATAATAAAAAACTTTGTTGATGAATTCCCTATACTAAGTATAATGAAAAAGCTTTGCCCTAACCTTATAAAAATTGGCATTGCATTGGCTACAACCTGGTGTCTAAAACTGTTATGTATCTATAATCATATTTTGTTTATTCTTTAATAATTACCAATATCATCTCCTTCACCAAATCATACCTTGTCTCCTTACTCCTACACTACCTCAAGTTCATCGATTCTACTCTCCTTCTTAAACTTTTAGATCTTTTTGATAATATCTTTGCCTTGTCTTCTTTAAGTAATAATTGATATATTAATATTATTAGATTTTAAGTTCCTTTCTTGCTGGTGAAATTTGTATATGTCATTACTCTAAATGCTTCTTAATTATCACTCAACTCACAATATTCTTCTTCAAAGAACTTCTTGAAAAAGTTTGAAAACATCGATGCTAACTTATGATTGTTAAAAAAAAATCTTTAGGCATTTCCAAAAAGGATAAATTCAAAAAGGCGTGATCTTCACGCTTGCTTACTCAATTAAGAATCATGTATCTAATGCTTGGAAAATATGGCTTCATATGGTAAATAAATATGGTAACTCATTTTCAGATTTTTAGATAAGCACTGACTCTTTTCTTTTCTTTTCTTGGTGATAACAGTAGTCATTAGATATACATTTAGTGGGTCTGTTGAAGGAAAAAGACGATGATTGATCGATTTAAACAAATTTGTAATATAATCACAGGTGATAGCTAGTACTTTCTTTTTTCTTTTTTTAGTTTTACTTTATATATTTCTTTTATAATTAATAAAGTTACTAGCAGTACCACATCGTAAAAAAAAAAAAGTTTTTTCTATATTTAAAAATCTGTATCATACTGCAAATCTGTTATATTGTGAAATTCTTTATATCAAAATTCGTTATAGAAAGAGTTGACTGTAATCATGATAGGATACTAAAAGATTTTTGATTGATATCATTAAAGGATATAAGATATAATCTATTTCTAACTACAAGTTATTCTAAAAATAACATCATTTTGATTATTTTGATTTTAAAGTTACAAATTTCAACTTTTGGATTTTCATTTTTAACTTTATATATATACAAATAGCTTTTAAAATTACTACAATATTTTGCATAAAGCCATTAAAAATATTAAATCATTATTTACATTGATTTAATATCAAAAGTTATTATAAAATCAGTATAAAATTCTTATATTATAAAATTAATTTTAATTAAATAATAATTTATTATTTTTTTTTTAATATTAATTTAGCATTTTTATACTTTAACATTAAATTAATATTAAAATTTTCAAAATCCTATGTTAATTTAACATTAAAATATTGTTTTATTTATATTGAATTTCATTAAGAAAATTTTCCTATAGTCTTGAATTTAACCTAATCAAAAATTTGTTAATGAAATTAAAAAAAACATGTTTGAAGCAATAAAAGTAAAACAGACTAACTTTTCTGTACTTAAATAACAGATAAAAGGCTTTACTTCTGAGAATTTTGGAAATTTAATATATCTTAACAAAATTGATATAAATGGTAATTATTTATTATTCATATTAAAATAACTTTTATTTAACACACTTTTTCTCACTTTTGAATAACAACTGTGAATAACATATTCATTATCATATATTTTACAATCTATTTTAGTTATTTTATTTTTATTGATCTTATCAAAGTTATGTTCAACTATATTACAATAATCAACAAATAAACAGTGTTGGTGGCACATGTTTCAAGTTGCTATAAATAAAGAACTTTTTTCTAGTAATAGATTTTCCTTTATTTTTTCTTGATAATATTAGATAAATTTATCTAAAATCCGACGTATTTTCTACTCACTTTTTGATAAAAAAGTTGTCTCGTTAAATTTATTTAATTCGGAAATATATATTAATAAACTTTATTGATTTGATTATTAATAAAGATAATATATAATTTAGTGATTAAAAAAAATTAATTGTCAAAGAGTCACCAATGAAAAAACAAATTTATGATTTTATTAATTAATCGTTATCATACAGTAGCTTCAAAATAAGAATTATCTCTAACATAAGCAAATTTAGCAGTATAAATTCTACCAGTATTCTTGTTTCTAGCGGTAGCCGTAATTAATAGTTCACCAAACATTAAACTAAATTCTACGGGTCTATCAATACCATGCTCTATATCAGGTAAACCAATTTCTAATTCTCCAATTTTATTAATACCAGTTTCATCACAAAATCTAGTACCATTTTTAGGTGTTGCATAAACATTAAATCTAATAGTAGTTTGATCCGGATAAATTGGATAATATGTTCCTGAACATGGTTCATCTGCTGCAACTTCTCTACCGCGGGCTGCTAGACAATTAAATTTATATATGCGGCCGTCAGCAGTTTTTCTTTTCTTTGGATCAACTCCAGAACGCCACAGCGGATATATTCGAATTCCTGTCAATTATCAACATAAGTATGCAAAATTTTTTTGTTGCATGTCAATAAAAAAAAAAAATTGTTTACGTTACCATAATTCATTGTGAGAACGCGAGTGGCAACAGATGCTTTGTTAAGTCCAAATAAAACAGCTCCACGTAAAACAGCAGTAATAGGATTTTGAGGTACCGTTATGGTAGATGCAACCGATCCAAAAGTTTCCTGTACTCTTTTGACCAAATATGGACTTTCGGCGAATCCACCAACCAAAAATATTGCAGAACATTTTTTCCTTTGCTTAGGAGAGGCCAATTGATTTCTTATCAACTTTAAAATTTTATCAACAATAGGGTCGAACATAGCCAATACATCATTAAATGTAATTTCAATTAACCATTCTTCTTCTTCCATATCCTCTATGATATTTTCATCTTTGACACATTTCATTAATGCTGGACATATTCTTTCGATATCCAAATCAATATTACGAAAATCATGTCTATCTCCTTGAAATCCGAATTTTACTCTTGGACAAAAAAAACGATGAATCAAATATTGATATTGACCATAATGTTCCCTTCTAAATTCTTCCATCGATGCAAGTCCTAATTTCTTTTCAAGGAATATAATGAACTCCCTGTCGACATATGTACTTCCACATAAATCACCTGTACGTTCGGTAATTTCGCTTAATTTGCTATCGGGCAACAAATTTCGTGTCGTCAAGTCCACCGTACCACCGCCGCAGTCAACGACCATAAATGAAGCTAAAGCAATTAATATTTAAAGGAAGAGATTTTAATATAATTTTAAAATCGAGGTCGTCTAAATCAGAATTACAATGTAACATACATCCTGTTTTAATCTTATGTTCTTCAAGTTTTCCCATGGTATAAAGCGCTGCGGCCTCGGCTATAAATGAAAGAAAACTTATTAAATAAATATATAAATATATATATATATATTTCAAGATTAAAGTTTTTATATTTCTCGTTACTTACGTTCTGTGGTAAATTCTAGATTGTTGTTTGATTGTCGTTTTTCGGTAAATCCAGCATCGTAAATACAATCTTGAAGAATTCCAAGAGTATAAGGTTTCCTAAACAAGATTTTGTTTTTTAAATTTGTTATGTACGTATATTATTATTATGCATGTGAATCACGTGAGACCAGTTACCATTCAGCGGGTATGGTGAAGACGAAACGAACTTGCGTAAATTTAATGCCAGGCCATCTTTTAGTTAAAATTTCTTCAATCAACTATAAAACCAAAAAAAAAAGAAAGGGAATCTTATCAATTCTAACACAAAAAGTTCGACCTTTTATATTACTTACAGGTTTCATTTTAGCCAAATAATCCGTAATGGCTTTTTGATAATCAAGGCCTTCAGGAAGGTATGGTTTTTCATAATGACTAAGATTATCAGCCAAATGTAATTTAAATAATTCGACGGGTAAATTTTTAATTGTTGAACTATTGGAAGCATGGCGACGAGTTCTTCTAGCCGGTTCTTCTGCTAATGCAGGAAATCCCCAATAATTTACTGTCCAACTTTTTGGGTCGGATGATGTTGTATCATATTGAAGAACTGTATTGGTTTTTGGCGATGTTAATTTTGTATTATTTTGTCCGGGCCTATGGTAGACGATAAGGGAAGGATATTGGGAAAAAAGATAATAAGTAAAAGGATTTTAAGCCATGCGGAAAAGTAAATACTTAAACCATACCATGAATCGTGAACTGTAATATCTGGATTTATGTGATAAGCGTAAGCGAATCCTATGTGCAACAGATAAAAGAGGAAAATTTGTTTTTACATATAAATTTTGTCAAAATCATATTCCAGTAAAAAATATATATATATATATATTACCTGAATATGTAGTCCCAAAGTCTTAATGTATAATTAAAAAAAGTCAAGAAAGAATACACGAGAGAGAGACAGATTAATTTCGTAATTTCGTTAAAGTAAACATAACTTATTTTTTTATTATGTTACCTATGGCGACAACAACGCGAAAATCTCTAAGGCTCATGATTGAAGATATAAAATTTTCTTTGCGCAGTAAAAGTGAGCACTTTTAACAAAATTGAATATCTCCAAGGTTATTTTTTTTTTTTTATGCAAAAAAAAAGTTCTTGGAAAATTAACGCTAATTTTAAAAGTTGAAATGATGAAAAGACATTCCGGAATATTGATTAAAAATAGGCTTCAATTCTCAGTTGCTTTGTTCTTGATTTGAATGATAAAACCATACAATTTATGATCTAATTTAAGACTTTTAAAATCAATATTTATTAAATAAATGAGTCATATCCGTGTATTCGAGAGATGGTAAACAATATGATTAAGATAAAAACGTGTTTTCAATGAATTATGATCATAATTATTGTAATTGTGTCCGAAATTGGAATTCATATTTAACCTTTTAACAAAGAAAACAGGATAAGGATGAAAACACTTTTATTCTTTTATTGTAATCACGGAGGTTTACTCCGAATAATCATGCATTTCTTATCGAAAATATCTATTATTGTAAAAACCTTAAATTGAATACTCGGCGCAGCAAAATTAAAATACCTTGGTATATTTAGTTCCTTTTTTTTTTTTTTTTTTTGGAAAGGCGTTTATTATTTTTTTTAAAAAATAAATTTGTTCCGAAGCAAAAAGAGTAAAGAAAAAATGGGTGGATCAAGTGATTCAAATGAACCTCGTAGAACTAAAAGTTCGGCTTCCAATGGAAATACTAATAACGACACAAATTCAACTTTATCAAATTCACCTTCGACCTTTACGTCATTTACGTTTTCTGCTCCTGTCCAGCCAATAGATCAATCACATTGGAGCATAGTGGAATGGTTTGGAAATGGTTCCAACTGGCAAGTTGATTTCGCCAAATGGATAATTCTAGCGATTGAAGAACCTAGAGAAAGTTCAGAACAACCTAACATTGAAACAGGAGTGAAGATAATTAATAGAGAAATTGAAGAATTATATTCAGCAGGAATGATTCCTAAAGAAACTTATAATCCTTGTTTAGATATAATCAATAAATGTAAAATTTTTCGTTTAAATCCTGATAAAGATAAAAGGGAACATTTATTGCAAATGATATTTAATCGTTTACAAATGAAGTATAACGACGCTATTCAAATAATTAATATGTTAAGACAAATCAGTATTGAACAACGTTCAGTTTTAAGATTTATGACTCATCAAAAAGTTCAAGCAAAGATCGCTTATTTGAGAACTACTTTAAAATCCCACAAGACAACTTATGATATGGAAAGATATCATTGCATTACAAATCCATATTACGATGAGGTATTTAAACAAAAACAAGCGGCTGTTCTTGAATGTAGCAATTTAAACGCTTCTATTAAAGCAGTTAAAGCTTCGAATGTCGAATTAAATGAGAGGTATAGTGATATATTTAACGACCACCACAGAGTCAATCAAGAATTAATTGAACTCAAAGAGAAAAATGAAAAATTGTATAATGAAGTTAACGACAATAAAATATTAACCACCAAATACGAAAAACTTGTCGTTACCAACAAAGAATTACTCAAAGCGAAAGAAGCATTAAAAAAACAAGGGGAAGAAATTGTTAAAGAGATTATGGAGAATCATACTAAGATGACCCAAGACCGTGATAAAATGATTAAACAACTTCAAGAAGAAGCCAAAGAATTACGTCAAGAAGCAAAATCTGCTAAAGAAGAAGCAACAACTTATCAAGCTGCTCTTGGAAGCGCAACAAATATTCGTTGGAGCGATAGCACTTTAAACAATCCTATTCAATTAACAAAAGATATAGAGAACTTACAACATTCTTTAACTGTTTTTACCAAAGTTAAAGGGAAATCTATTAAAATTAACGAGGATGCTGCTAAAAAATTATTAGCTGAATATCAATGTAAGGCAAATCTTGACCATAAAGAAATTAAAAACTATCTAGCAGCTGCTCTTCAACGAATGATTCTCGAAACAATCTTTTACTTCGCAGATAACTTATTTAAATACGCTAATCATGACAGCTTTAGCGATAAGCTTCTCGAGTCATATATAGTGTATTATACACATTATCTAATTAAAAATACAAATTTATTGGCTACAACTCGTGAAGGAAAAGATAGCGTGACTGCTATAACTCCAGTTAAAATTCGTCAACAAGTATACGCTGCTCTAGGATCTCGTGGATTCGCTAAACCCAACCATCCTCTCGTTTCCCATCTTATTAATAAAATCTTGGGCAAAATGGAAATGTATCGTGAAGTAATAGACGATGGAAATAAGAATGAACTACGTTCTGATGCTGAAAAAATTATTCGCACCGGACTACAATTATGGTTTTGTTTGAAAGCTCAAGAACCAATAGCAAAGGTTCAATGGTTTAAAGCCGGTGCTCATCTAGAATCACATCTTATCGTAGGTGCTTGGGAAAATGATAATATCAAAGAAATGGAGGTGGACTTTGCATATTTCCCTCTTATTATGTCTGAGCATGATAATCAAGTTTTTAGTAAAGCTCAAGTTTTTGTTCGTCCAAAGGCAAATGGAAGAACGAAAAAACTTTTTGGCATTTTTTAATTAGAGATTCGATTTTTTTTCTTTCTTTTTTTACAATCTTCTTTAAATTTTTTTATTATATGTATATACGCGAATTAAATAAATACATGATTTAATACATCAAAATGTTATATTGTAGCGAGTTACTAATAAGAAATTGGATTTCTTTCAATTAATTATTTAATACGTGATATAATAATCCAATAATCCAACTATTCAATGATGAAATAAATACATAAAAAAATTTTTTTAAAAAAAAAAAAACAAAACAAAATTTTACATATGAAAAAAATAAAAAAAAATTTTGATAAAAAGAACTGATTTTCATAATAGGTTTCTTGTTAAATATCCAAATCAAAAGTAGTCTCGTTGTAAACTCTACCAGTTCTTTTATTTTTAGCAGTAGCTTTAATTTCCATTTTACCAAATGCAAGCAAAAATTCAATAGGTCGATTTAAACCTAAATGAGTATCAGTTGCTCTAACCCTTAGAGTCCCTAATAGCTTCATTCCCGGATCATCGCAAAATTTCGCACCATATCTCGGAGTATAATAAATATTAAAAGATATAATTTCTTGATCGGGTCTTGTAGGAAAAAAATCTGTCATGAACTTTTGATCCACTCCAACACTTTTACCACGTTGTGCCAATTTATGAAAATAAAGTATTAGTCCATCATCCGTTTTCCTGGAGGCCTTGTCTTTTTTAGGTTCCTAAATGATATCCGGATATTTATTGATTAAATTAAATGGTGATTACTCTTGTTCATACTTTCAATAAAATGGTGTAATACTTGCCCATTTGCGACAAACTTCAATTCCATACGTCCATTTTAATATTCTATCTTGTACAATATCGATATTAAACCCGTATGTGATGGCACCACGAACTATGGCTGCTATTGGTAAAGCTGGTACAGAGATGATGGGAACTTTAGAGCTGAAACTCTCTCTAACTCTACGTTGTAAATAAGGGGATTCACTAAATCCTCCCACCAAAAACATTGCCGAACATTTTTCTCTCGAAGATTTTAATTGATCCTCAAGTAATTTAATAATTCGATTAACAATAGGATCAAACATTTCTACAACGGAATCAAAATCAACTCTTAACACCCATCCAACTTGTTCCATTTGTTCCTTGTAATTTCCCGTGACATATCTGTTCAAATCAGGACAATAATATGGTACATTTAATTTTAAGGGTCTATATTCTAATTTGTCTCCATTAAATTTATATTTGATACGTTGACAAAAAAACCTTTGTACTATAAATTGCATTTGCCCATAATGATTTGATTTTAATGCTTCTAAAGCATCAGTGCCTAATTTCTTTCCAAGCCATTTTAAAAATCTTTTATCTATGAATGAACCACCACATAAATCACCGACACGTTCGGTAATTTCACTTAATCTATTTCCTGGAAGAAGTTTTCGTGATGTTAAATCAATTGTACCACCGCCACAATCAGCTACCAAGAAGGAATCTATTTAAGAAACGAGTTAGTCATTATAATTATGAATTAACTTTTTTAACACAGTAAGAATGTAATCTATACCCCCCGGTCCTAGGTGATGCTCATTCATGACACTAAGACAGTGAAGTGCCGCAGCTTCGGCTGATGGAAATATGCAAGAATTATGATTAAAAAAAAAAAAGATAAGAGAGACAAATATCAAAATAACATACGTACGTTCAGTAGTAAATTCGATATTATTTGAATTAAGAGAACTCAATAATCCTGCACCGTGTGCACATTCTCTCATGATTCTGGTTGTATTTGGAGGCTATAATTTTAAAAGGTTTTACAAAACAGTTGGATAACTAATGATAATAATTTAAATCAATGTAGTTAAGACATACCCATTCGGCAGGAATTGTAAATACGAAATCGACTTGTCGTGGAAAGCTTACATTTGGCCATCGTCTCTTTAGAGTATCTTTGATTAACTCGCCCAATTTACTTAAATAATCTTTAACGGCTTTTTTATAACCAAATCTGGGTGGTAACCAAGGTTTATCATTCCATCCTAATGTTGACAAATGTAACTTGAACAGTTCTACAGGACGTGTACGTTGTTCTTCCAAATCGTCTGATCCTTCTTCTAACTCATCAGGTTCTTCTACTAATGCGTTATATCCCCAGTTTATAACTTTATTATATCTTTCATCATATTGAAGTGCTGTGGGTGTTTTAAAAACACCTTCTCTCCCTGGCCTAATTAAAATAAATGTGAATCTTTTTGTGAAAAATCGAAGACAATTTACGTTAATTGAAAATATACTCACCAAGAATTATTTACAACGACATTTTCAGGGTTCTCTTTATGGGCATAAGCGAAGCCTGAGTAAGTTGTTCCAAAGTCAATTGCAACAAGGATTCTAGTATCTCGTAAATTCATATATATTAATGTTCCCGGGAAATTTTTTTTTTTGAGAAAATTAAAACATGAAAATTAATCCTTTTTAAGCTCCTTTGCCCCACATTTGAAACTGAAACAAGATATAAATCAAGTTTTTAATAGTTTTGGTATAAATAAATTTTTTTTTTTTTTTGGAAAAAAAAAAATTTCTTTTGCTTTTATTTTTATAGCTTTAAAAATGGCAGAGAAAGGTCCAAAGTCTCATACAAATAATAAAATGATGAATCAATCACAATTCCAGGGAACTTATCAGATTCATACTTTTGATTTTTATGATTGGAAATTATTTATGTGGTTTGCTTCTTTGAAACAAATTCAACATGTGGTTCATTTATTCATCATAATTTGGGACGCTACTCCAATTGAAAATGATATGGATCTCGCAATAGAATTTAATGATGAGACGAGTAAAATGGTTGAAATTATTGAAGAATTAAATTCTTTAGGAGCAGTCGATGATTTAAAATTTTCTAAAGTTATAGATAATTATAGAGATTATCGTTATAATAATCCAGCTTTAAAAAATAAATTGATAAATTCTGCTTGGAAAAGTTTAGAAGCAAGCGGATTACATGATTTTTCTCATGCTGTCTCGGAACAATTAGATGTTTGTTCAAACCCTCAAAAACTTTCTTTAAGACAGATGATTTTTTCTAGAATGAAATCTTTTAATATACTTGCAACACAAATGTCAAAAGTAAAAGAAACCAGCGGAACTAATTCACTTTTAAAAGAAAATGAAAAATTAAAAAATCAAATATTGGCCTTGAAAAAAGAAAATTCACAACAACAAGCAGCTCTTGGTAATATAACAAATGTATCCTGGAATTATGACGATCCAAATAATGCAGCTAAGTTAATCTCTGATATTGAAGAATTACAAGATTTGCTCTCAGATTTTACGATGGTTCAGGGAGGGGATTATAAGATTAATGATATGACATCAGAAAATCTTTTAAAGGATTATAAATGTCAAGTAGAATACCCGAGTATGAAAGGAAGGGTTGTTTTAGGAGCCGTACTTCAACGGTACGTAATCACGACAATCTTGAAAGAAGCCGAACTATATTTAAAAAGTACTCCTTCTTCTGAAGATCATGCAATCGACATTAGTCTTGAATGCGATATTGTTAATGCCACCGAAAATTTAATTAGGTATACAGAATTATTCAAGGATAACCGTAAAGGAGAAGACGAGTTCACTAAAATTACACCAGACAGAATTCGTCAGCAGAGTTATTCAGCTCTTGGGTGTCGAGGCTTTTCCAATGATGAACATCCGTTAATTAAGGGAACAGTAGATAAATTGTTGAATGAGTTGGACAAATTTAGACAAGTTGTAGATAAAGAAACCAACGATGAATTACATGATCAAGCTATTAAAATAACTCGTAGCGTTATTAATATTTTTTGTTTTCGTTTAAAGACACAATCTTTAAAACTAAAACATCAATTTTTCGAAGCTGGTCATGATGTGGACGCTCGTCTCATGCAAGGAAGTTTTGGACGTGATGATTCTAAAAGGGTGGAGGTGGAAGTCTGCGCCTTTCCTTGCATTGGTGTATTCAATGGTGATGATCGATCAAATCAAAGCGTATTTACAAAGGCTCAAGTAATTACAAGACCGAAGAGAAGTAATAGTGGCAACATTGACAAGTAATTAAGGATCAAAGAGAGGCGATAGTTAAATTATCGAATTGGAATTTTGAATTTTTTTTTTTTTTTTATAATTATTTCGTAAATATGTATTTATAAGTTTATCTATAAAAATATTTTTATGACGAATAAATTTAATAAATTTATCTTTTTATTTAAAATTCAATTCATTATTGTCATTTAATTGGACAGATTATTTAAGTTTTAAAACATCCAAAGGTTTTAAGAGTAACCTTTTTCAGAAACAATGAGATATATTAGGGAACAATTTTACCATCTATGTACTGGATATATTATGATGTCATTTGTTTTTTTAAACAAATTTTTCTCTCATCCATAAAATATTTCTAAAAGAGAATGCCTAATTGTCTTTATTGTTCAGAATACGAACAAGATTTAGATCCTGACGGGCGTTCCGGTGAATATTGTAGTGATGATTGTCGTAGGAAAGCTTTAACTTCAGGATTTACGAAACCCTGTATACATTGTAAGGAATTTGCTAAACTTGAATCAAGTCAATACTGTGGCTGGTTTCAATGTAGAAACGTATCAAAGTGCACGTTAAAGTGTATGACCTGTAAAGTAAGTGCGGATAATGATTTATTCTTATTTGGATGGGAGAGCGTTTATTTATATTAATTATATGATTTGAATTATTATAGGAAAATGACGTTACGGTGTTAAATTCTTTATGGTGTTCTAAACGATGTCGAAACAAGACACCTAATTGGAAATCCTTGGTAAAGAGTCAGGAATTATGTTTGAAGTGTAAAGAAGTTTATGCACCTTTTAAGAAAGATTTTTGTGCAAAATGTGAAGAATGGGTTAATTGGAACGGTAGGTACAAACCTTTTTTTTAATGAACTGGAATCGGTTTATTTTTTCAATTTTTTTCAAAATTATCTCTACATAATTAGGACCTTGTGTATTCAAACTTTCTAAAACTAGTGAAAAATATGAAGATGTTTCTAATCAATTTGAAAATTCTTGGAAACACGTGAGCAAGGTTTTACCAAGAATACATACAATATACAAACTTTTTCTCGATGAGCAAATTAAATCACAGTACAACGAGCATCGAGAAAATATTGAAAAATTAAGGAAACTTGAGGGTCGACCATTTCCCAAAGGTGATGGCAAGCGTCTAATGACAAAAGGAAATGAGCAACGTAGATTTCATGGAACAATAATGTAAGAGATTGGTAATATTAATCAACAATCGGCTACACGTTCTTTTTTTTTTAAAAAAAAAAAATTATTATTTAGGGAATGTCTTTTGGGGATTGAGACGGATACACTTTGTTCGAATTTAAAATGTGCAGTATGTGGAATAATAACGGAAGGATATAAATTAGAATATGCAAAATCATCTAGATTTGGATGTCAAAAATTTGGGGAGGGAATTTATTTTTCAGGAACATCATCAAAATCCGATGATTTCAATGGCAAATCTTTAAAAATCTTCGAAGGTATAAAGTATAAAGTAATGTTTTTAAATAAGGTAATTGTAGGTAGAACTTTTGAATTAATTCAAGCAGACAAAAGTCTAACGGGCCCTCCAAAAAATTATGATAGCGTTGTTGGGGAACCTGGTTCTTTACTTAATTATGATGAATTAGTCGTATATAATGAATCTGCTTGTATTCCTCAATATCTTATTGTTTATGAAAAAAGCAAAAAAATTAAAGTGAAGAATTCATAATCATTTGAGTGATTGTTCATTTTTTCTTCAAGAATGTTCATTTTATTATTAGATATAAAATAATATATATAATATACAATAGGTAAAAATAATTCAAAGAAAGGTAAAATCTTGAAGCGGTAATCAGGATTTCTTAGGTCTCGCGAATACTTGAGCTTTTGTAAAAACTTTTGGATTGGATGAAGTAACCTCATTATCGCGAATCGCTATGCAAGGAAAGTAACAAACTTCAACCTCTAATTTCTTAAAATCTCCTCTACCCCAAGAACCTTCCATAAAACGAATATCTATTTCGTCCCCACTTTCAAAGAAACGATACGTTGGTTCAAATTGTTGATGAATTTGTTGAATTTTTAAACGGAAATATATTATACTAATAACTTTACGAGTGATTTGAATCGATTGGTCAATTGAATCTTCTATATTTTCATCATTAATTTTACGATATTCATCCATCGTTTGACGTATCTTTTCCGCTATACCTACAATTAATGGATGATCATAATTCGAAAATCCACGACATCCAAGAGCAGAGTAAATTTGTTGACGAACTTTAATTGGAGTGATTTGTGTAATATTATCTCTTCCTGGACGTTTTTCACGAAAGCGATTTACAGATTCTATTAATCTATTGGTGGTATTTAAAATTTCGATTTCTAAGGTTTCATCGTTATCCGAATTTGATATATGTTTCTGGAAATATGAGTTAGCATCAGTTAAAATTTGTTCTATGATAAGTCGTTGAAGACAGCCTTCTAAAATCGTTTTAGCTTTTGGATTCGTAAATTCTAATTGAACTTGCTTACTAGCAAACAATTCTTTTGCTTTTTCATCATTAATCACAGATTCATAAACTGTGGTAAAATCCGAAAGTTGCTGTTGTAGGTCCATTATATCCGAATTTAATTTGGCAGCGTTATTTGGATCTTGATCATTCGGACGAGTATTTGTCATATTTCCTAAAGCTGCTTGAAGATGGGAATTTTCATTATCCAAAGTGGCAATTTGTTCGCGTAAACTTTCCACTGATTTAATCGAAACGTTAACAAATGAATCCATCCTATCCAATATCATTTGACGTAAAAGCTTTTTTTGAGAAGCTTTTAAACCGACTAATTTTGACTTTAATTGTTGATGTTGAAATTGATTCTCTAAATCATAACTTAGCAATTTATGATAAGCATCAGATGAAAGTCTATTCCTTTCTTCATGATTATTAGAATTAATATCTCGACAAGTTCTATAATTATCTAATAAACAAGAATATTTATCGAATTCTTCGTCATTGATAACCTGATTTGCTAATAAGCCTTTAATGTGATCTTTCATTTGATTCACTTCTCCATTAAATTCTTCAAAACCATTATCGTTTTTAAGACCGATAACATTCCAAACCAAGATAAAAAGATCTACGTAATTATCAAATTGCTTAAGTGAAGCAAGCCACATGATAAGTTTCCAATCGATTCCAATAACATCTTCAATATAAGGTCCGTTGTTATGTCTAAACATATTAAATTTTGGAAAGAGTCAATTATAAAAAAACAAAAACAAAAACAACCTTGTATAACGATCAAGTTAGGTAAAGATTATCGCTCCAAAAAAAAGGAGGAACGTCGTGAAACAATGTCATTGTCATGCAAAAATGATTTTATGAAAACTCTCTCTCTAATTTATAGAGAAAATTTTTAGGTAATGTCTCTACGCGATACCAGAATTCTTGTCGCCATAGACTTTGGAACCACTTTCTCAGGCTTCGCCTATGTACATAAAGGAGACTCAAAAAAAAACCCAGATATTGTAACTAATGATATTTGGTAAGTTGACTGAAAGTTTCGAATTACAAGAGGATAGATACTAAATAAAAATTGATTAAAAAATTGAAAATTATATTGTTTATCCGGAATAAAAGGCCAGATAGCGTAGGTGATTATAAAACTCCTACAGCACTTCTGTATAATAAAACTTATACACAAGTTAAAAGTTGGGGTACTTTGGCCCTGGAGGACGAATCCGATTACGATTATGAATCAGATGAATTGCGCCCTCGTCCGGTCGAACTCTTTAAATTATATATTTCCGATTTGGAAGATTATCAAAAACCTTGGTTGCCTTCGGAATTAAAATATACGAAAGCGATCGAAGATTACTTAACTCAAATGCAACGATGCATTAAAGATACAATAACGAGAAGATGGCCGGACATTGAATTCCCGTCACAAGTTGGATTGATGCTAACCATTCCTGCTGAATGGGTATGTTATTCAAGGTATTGATGAAAGATTTATTTCTTTTATTTTTTTTTTAAAATTTTTTTTTTTTAAAAAAAAACATAAAATATAGCCACATCATACTACAGCGATTATGCGTAATTGCGCATACAAAGCTGGACTAATTAAAACAAAAGACTCAACTAACCTTGAATTTACTACAGAACGTATGTATGATTGATTTCATATACTATATTATCATCAAATTATTAAAAGTCTCTTTTTCTTTCCCTTTTTTATTATGTTATAGCGGAAGCAGCAGCTTTATATTGTCTGGGTGTTGTTGGGGAACACGGTCTTCGTCCTGGAGGTAATGATACCTCTTTTTTTTTAAAAAAAAAAAAAAATAGAAACGGTACTTAATTAAATCGTCGTATTTTCTTCAAATAAAGATACTTTCTTAGTTGCAGATTGTGGCGGTGGTACAGTCGACATAACAACACAACTTCTTCAGGATAACAAACTAAGTGAAATTACTGAACGTGTCGGCGATTTATGTGGTAGCACATTCATAGATAAGGAGTTTTTACGTTGGCTTGGACGTAAAGTTGGATTTCAAGCATTAGAAAAATTAAAAACATATAGTTATGGACAAATACAACATTTGGTTCAAAATTTTTTTTGTCCTTTAATTAAATTTAAATTTAACGGTAAAGTGGAAGATTTTAGACAAGCAAGACTTAATTTATATAAATATTGTGACAATTTACCACAATATATTACAGGAGAACATAGACAAAAAATGGAAATGGATAACTGGACGTTAAAACTTGATTTTATATCGGTGAAAGAAATGTTTGACCCTGTCGTAAATAGAATATTAGAATTAATTGAGAGTCAATTAATTGAGGCTAATGAAAGATGTTCTGCATTGTTCTTGGTGGGCGGATTTGGCGAATCTCCTTACCTTCTGCGCAGAGTGAGAGAAACCTTTGGAAGCAGGGTTCCAAGTATTTCTGTGCCAATTAATTCAAAAGCCGCGGTCGTTAGGGGTGCTATAGTATATGGCTTAAATATTGACGTTGTGAAGAAACGCGTTCTTAAATGGACTTATGGTATCCAGGTCTGTCGAGATTGGGTACGTATGATCTATTCGAAATTTTTTTCAAATCCAATTCTTCTTTTTGAATAAAATTTATCTCGATACATACATTTAGGTTGCAGGCGATGACGAAGATAGGAGAACACCTGATGGAAAAATATTTCAATTTCGTAGAATTGTTCAACGTCGTACTCAAGTAGAAGTCAACAAACCATTTCCAGAAACGTGTTACCCGGTTAAACCAAACCAAACCAGTGCATTATTTAAAATTTATTATACTACAAAGGATAATGCTATATATTGTAATGATCCTGGTGTAAAATTATTAGGAACTTTACGAATTATAATGCCAGATACCAAAGATGGTCTTAATCGTCCAATAGAGTTTTTTTTGACGTTTGCTAGATTAGAAATTAAAGCAACCGCAATAAACAAACGGAATGGGAAGGTTTATAATGAAACACGTTTTGAATTGGATATTTGAATTATGTATATTTTTTTTTTACTGTATCAAGGTTTTTTTTTTTTGGTAATACTTAATTAATTAAAAAAAAAAAATTAAAAATTTTTGGTTAAGAAAATTATTTTGCTTTGAGAAGATATTTTTTAGTTATCGGTGGTACGTAATATTAGACCGTCTTGAACGAAACTTATGTCTTCGATAGTAAACTCGTGTATAAAGATCTAAAAATAAAAATTAAAATAATATCTTTTAAATTATTTTATATGAAATAAACTTATGGAGTCTAAATAGTAAATTTAAATTTAAAAGAAAATCTTTATCAATAATTTAAAAAGGGTTTATTATTATTATGATAATAATATATTATAAATTAAATAAGCTAAAAAGAAAATTAATAAATATTAAAAAATATAAATACAGTCAGAACTCGATATAACGAACCTTCTGGTTTACTATGAAATTTTTTAAAAAAAATCGGTTTATCAAAATTTATAAGTTCTATATAACGATTTTTATATGTTCAAATATAAAGTCAAAATTTTTAAAAAAATCGTTTTAACAAGATTTTATTAAGTGATCGTTATATCGAGAATCGTTATATCGAGTATTAACAATTATATTTTTATAATATGAGTATTTCTATAGATAGTAATATATGTTATAAAGATTTAAAAATACTATTAAAAGTATAAATAGAAGATTTAAAATATAATAATCTTTTATATATTCTTAGTAATATAAATACATATTATTGCTTATAAGTATTTTATATTATTAATTAATTTTGCAAAAAAAAAAAAATATTTTTTATTTATATTTTATAGTATAAATATTATAAAAATATAAAGTTTAATAATATTAATAATATAATATTAAACTAATACTATCAATAATATATTCATAAAAATAAAAAATACATTATTTATAAATTTTGAAATTTAATATAATTTTGATGATACACAGCCTTTTCAATTAGTTGAATATTCATAAAGAAGATATATGCTAAATATTTTATTATATAAAAATATATTATTAAATACAAAAAAATTAAGAATAAATAAATTATAAATATATTTGCTTTTAAAATCAAAAAAACAATATATATGTGTTTTACAATAGAAAGTATAAATACTACTCTAAAAATAAAAAGGAGATTTAGCCAGATTCAATATAAACAACATTTTCAATTATAAATGAAGATCAATTTATATAGTAAAAATCAAGATATGTTAATTTAAAAATGTTACATTAAAAAAGTTTAGCATTTAAAAATAATATAAATTGATTTTATTGATTAAGTAGAGGATCTGCGTTTAAAAATAGATAACTTCATTTTCTTTGTAATAGAAAAGGCAGTAAATTTAATTCTTCTTTTAAAGAAATATAAAATATAAAAAAATATATATATATTATTTTTTGAATACTTCTTATACATTGAAATATAATTTTATATATATATATAGGATTCCTCAAAATTGAATCAAATCAAATTGAATTAAATTGAATCGAATATAAAAAAATTTTAATTTTTATAATAATATATTAAAATAAGTTATTCTAAGTTTTAATTAAAAAAAATTATTAGTAATTGCACTAAAAAATTTCAAAGATAGCTTTTACAAATTAAGTTTAGTAACAGGTGAAATTTTACTATTAAATTTAGTAAAATAACTCAGCAGTCTCAGTTTTACTAAGAAAACTTAATAATAACTGCTATTATGGCTTCAGTTTACTAAGAAAACTTAGTAATAATCACTATCTTAGCTTCACAATTATTTTATTAGTAAAAAAATGTTTCTGAAGTTGTGAACACATTTTTTTATTAAGTTCTTAGTAAAAATATGTTTCAAAGTTGCAGTCATGATTTTTTACTAAGTTTCTTAGTAAAATAATGTTTCTGAAATTGTGAAGGTATTTTTACTATATTTTCTTAATAAAATAATATCTCTGAAGCTATAAAAGCATTTTTTACCATATTTTCTTAGTAAAATAATGTCTTTAAAGGCATTTTTACTATATTTTCTTAGTAAAATAATATCTCTGAAATCACAAAGGCATTTTAAATTATGCTTCTTAATTAAATGAAGTCAAGGAGGTATTTTTTACTATATTTTCTTAGTAAAAAGGCATTTTCAAAGCTGCGAAAGCACTTTTTACTATAGTTTTCTTAGTAAAAGCTACTTCTAAAGCTAGAGCTTTAAACAGGTTGGATCAGGTCGGATAATTGACTTGACCTGACCTGATAAAGTCAGGTCAGGTCAGACATAAAATTGACCTGAATTAAATATACATTTGACTCGACCCGACCTGACCTGTCTAAAAAAGAAAACTAAACAATTATTAATTTTGTTTAATATTTTTTTAAAAAAATATAAAAAAAT
>CAMKVN010001249.1:0-19769 GCA_946474995.1 Funneliformis geosporum | reverse complement strand
GAGAAAAAAAATTATCCAATCTAAACCAACTCATAAATCTAACTTGCTAAAAAATAAACCGAGTAAGAAAAAGAAAATAGTGAGGAATAAAATTAGTAAGAAGAAAACATCTCCTTCTTTGCATAGAGATATAATTAAATAAAAACCTTGACACGGAAGAACAGAAAGATAATAAAATTTACGAAATTTTTTGGATCGAATTAAATAAGCCAAAAAAGAATAAAGAATATTCTTAACAAACTATATGTAACAATATGCTAAGGTGATAAGTTATTAATATTCTCATTTAACCAACAAAACTAATTTAAGCATAATTATGGGTTATTTATACCAAGAAATCGAAAAGAAATGGCAAGAATACTGAACTAAAAATCAAACTTTCTTTACTAGCCTAATTGATAAATCAAAACCGAAAAAATACATTTTAGCTATGTTTCCTTATCCCTCTGGGAGTGGTTTACATGTCGGACATATCCGTAATTATACTATTACTGACGCTTTAGCCCGTTTCTATCGCTTACAAGGCTATAATGTGTTAATGACGATTGGGTGAGACGCCTTTGGTTTGCCAGCTGAACAATATGCTATCCAAACTAATAATCACCCAGCGACTTTCACCCAAAAAAATATTGAAAACTTTAAGCAACAATTACTAAGAATAGGATTTTCTTATGATTGAAGTAAAGAAATCAATACCAGCGAACCGGCTTATTATCATTGAACTCAGTGAATTTTTGGTCAAATTTATCAACAAGGGTTAGCTGAACACCGCAAAATTCCGGTTTATTGATGTGAAAAATTGGGAACAGTTTTAGCCAATGAAGAGATCAAAAATGTAGAAGGAGAGAAAGTTTCTGAAAGAGGAAATTTCCCAGTAATAGAAAAAAAAATCCCGCAGTGAGTTTTAAAAATTACTCAATATGCTCCACAACTGCTTGATGGTTTAAAAGATTTGGACTGACCTACAAGCATTAAAAGTTTACAAAAAAATTGGATTGGTTTGTCACAAGGAACGTTAATCGATTTCTGGTCAATTGATAAGTCTGAGAAAATAACTGTTTTTACCACTCGCCCTGATACTATTTATGGCGTTGCGGCAATTGCTTTATCGATTAATCACCCTTTAATTAGGGAAATTACTTTGCCCGAATATAAACAAAAAGTAACTGATTTTTGCGAATATTGGAAGGATAAAAAAGAAAGTAAAGAAATCGCCGGAGAATTTACCGGTAGTTATTGCCTTAACCCACTCAATGAGGAAAAAATACCAGTTTGAATAACCAATTTTGTCATTAGTGATTATGGCACCGGAGCAGTAATGATTGCTCCTCTTCTTTCGTGAGAAGACCCTAATTCACGAAGTCGTCCAGACTATCCATCAGAAGTTTCTCCGTTATTTACCAAGCAAGAAAGCAAACAAAATTGGGAAGTGGATTTTGCTTTTGCTAAAAAATACTGTCTGCCAACCAAAGGACTTATTTTTATCCACTTTGGAATGTATGCTATGTGGATGGATGGTTCTTGCGGACCACCGCCCGGTGTATATACTAATTCGCCCCTAATTGATGGACTAAAAAATAAAGAAAAAGCCATCATTCTCATTAATCGAGAGTTAAAAAAAAAGCAAGTGGGTAAAAAAACTAAAACTTATCACTTAAGGGACTGAGTTTTTTCCCGTCAGCGTTATTGAGGAGAGCCTATTCCAGTTATTCATTGAGAAAATACCACCCAAACCCTTTTGTCAGAAAATGAATTACCTCTTGAATTGCCACCGCTCAAAGACTTTGCTCCTAATCCTAACTATTATGCTCCTCTACAAAAAGTTGAAAACTGAGTAAATGTTGAAAAAAATGGACTAAAAGGGAAAAGGGATACTAATGTTATGCCCCAATGAGCCGGTTCTTGTTGATATTACATTGCTTTTTTATTAAGGAAAAAAGACAGTTATTTAGCACTTAATAATAAAGAAGCCCAAGAAATTATAAAGTATTGATTACCAGTAGATATTTATATTGGTGGACAAGAACACGCCAATTTACATTTATTATATGCTAGATTTTGACACAAAGTTTTATATAAATTAGGAATAGTTAAATGTTCCGAACCTTTTCAAAAATTACTTTGCCAAGGAATGATTTTAGGACCAGATGGCGAAAAAATGTCGAAATCGCGGGGGAATATTATTAATCCTGAGGAACTACTAGAAAAATACGGAGCTGACGCACTAAGGCTTTATGAAGTATTTATAGGACCTTCAGAACAAACGACTAGTTTTGACCCTCGTGGAGTTCGTGCTATGAAAAAGTGGTTAGATAGAGTTTACAAATTTTTTATTGATTATCGTGAAGTTGCTTTAACCGATATTTCTAATAAAGAAATTGAAAAAGAATATTATGAAATGGTGATAAAAACCACTGAATACTATCAAAATGTTAAACTAAATTTAGTAGTCTCCTCCTTGATGAGTTTTATCAATAAATGTTATAAGGTCGAAACTAAGTACATATCTAGAGAGTTTTTTCTAGGATTTTTAAAAGTTTTAAGCCCAATCGCACCCCATATTAGTGAAGAAATGTGAAATTATTTTGGAGAGTTTAAAGGCAAAAAAACTTCTATCAGCAAAAGCAGTTGACCTCACACTGACCACTTATTAATAAGCATTCCTACAAAAGTAAATATTGTAGTGCAAGTTAATGGCCAAAAAAAAGTGGTGGTTCTAGCAAATAAAGACATAAAGCAAATTGAAATAGAAACCCTGGCCAAAAATAACCCTAAAATAAAAAAAATATTGGGCGAGAAAAAAATTAGCAAAACAATTTTTATAAAAAATAAATTAATTAATTTAGTTACTAACTAATTACTTCGAGCAGAACCAACCAATTCCTATTATAATCCAATCACTACTTTACCGTGGCTGTGAAACAAAGTTATCTCTACGACGAACCTAAATTAATTATTACTTGATATAAAACTTTTTGAAAAATAAACTAAACAATTCAGGGAAAAATTTAAAAAAGTTATTTATTCTTTTCCTAATTACTAGGAGGAGATGGATCATTTTTACTGTGATCCTCATGGCAAAATAATTGATTAAATCTAGTTCGATCAAATACCACCATTCACACTAAAGAGATTACTATAACTAGCAAGAATATTTTCATCACAGTTGCAAAAAGACGCTCTATAACATAACTTAAAAAATATACTATAAAAATAGTTAACAAGAAAGCCAGCAAATGATGGGCTTGTATTTTAGTTGTGTCTTCAAAAAGAAATTTCCACCCTTCTTTAACTCAATCTTTAAGTTTGCTTAGATATTTTCCTAAATTTTCCATTTTATTTATTTTTAAAGAAGTTTGCTTAAATACAACATCTTATAATGTAGATATAATAAAACTAACTATATAATATAAATTATTTTTAAATTTTGGCAGAAAACAATAATACTTATCAGTCTATTCAAAAATTAGCTGAACGGGAAGGAGTAACAGAAGAAAAAATAAAAGAAATAATAATAAATTCCATTCGCAAAACTTATTATAAAAAAGAGAATGATAAAGTTGACCTACATATTGAATTCGACAAAACTCTATTAGTTTATCGCAAATACAAGGTAGTTCCGGAAGTTGGGGATTCAGAAAGAGAAATAACAATCGATAGTAATCTATTGAAAAAGGGGAAAATAAAAGATAATTTTTTTTACTTGCCTCTCGATATCAGAAGTTTTTCGCTTTCACTTAACTATGAAATTAAGAAGCAACTGCAAAAAGACTTGGAAATAATCCAGGAAGAAAAACAATATAATTTTTTTAAACCCTTTGAAGGGCAATTAGTGCGAGGTAGCATTCAAAACGTTCAGGAAAATTACTACCTAGTAAATCTAGGAAAGGGGATGGGCCACTGAGACAAAAGCGAATGAACATTATCTGAAAAGCCACGTCTAGGTCAAAACTTGTATTTCTTGGTTAAAGAAGCAAGAGCAAAAACAGAAAAGAGTGCACCACAAGTTATTCTAACTCGTTATGGTAACTTATTTCTAACTAGACTACTAGAACTAGAAATACCCGAGATAAAGGAAGGAATGATTGCCATCCGTCATATCTTAAGGTTGCCGGGGTTAGTAAGCAAAGTAATAGTAGAAAGCAAAAAATGAGGTATTGAACCACTAGGAACTTGTATTGGAAAAGGTGCTGAAAGAATAAAGACTCTTTCTCGTTTAGTTTATCCCGAGCGAATAGATTTAGCTACCTGAACAGAAAATAAAAAACAGTTGCTTTTTAACTTATTGTCGCCAGTCAAACCTCTAAAACTAACTATTAAAAAAACCGGAGAATGAGAAATTGTTATCCCTCAACAAAAAGCCTCTCTACTTTTGCAGCATGAAGGAAAAATACTAAAAAAAATTAGCGAGTATTTAGAAGTAAATATTCATGCAGTAATATTGGAAGAAATTGAAAAAAACGAGGTTCTAGCAAATAAAGGACGAATTTTTCAAGAAGTTGGTAGTTATAAAAATATTGAAGTGCAGATAGTGGAAGAAATTGAAAAATAAAATTTCAATTAATATGAAAAAAAGTCACAACGAAAATAATGATTTGTTTTTGAAAATTATTCGCCAAAAAACTTCCACTAAGAATAATTATTTTAAAAATAATCGTCTTCATCTTGCAGCGGAAAATGTAACCGTAACTGAGTTAGGGGAAATACTAAAGAAGCCAATCAGTGAAATTATCGCCTTTTTTTGAAACAAAGGACAAGTTATAAGTAAAAATCAAACTCTGTCTTTTGACCTGCTCAAAGATTATTGCAAGAGTATAAACATAGAAATAAAAAGAAATGACGAAATAAATTTCGGAGAGATTACTAGTGAGTATTTGCAAAAATTGGATGATAATAGTCAATTAGTTGAACGTCCTCCTATTGTTAGTATTATGGGTCATATCGATCACGGTAAAACCACCCTTTTGGACACTATTCGTCAAACTAACTTCCAGGTCAAGGAAGTTGGAGGAATAACCCAAAAAATTACTGCTTCACAAATAGCTTTTCAGGACAAGAAAATTACTTTTTTAGATACTCCGGGTCATAGCGACTTTATCAAAATGAGACAACGGGGAATTTCTCTAACTGATATAGTAGTGCTAGTAATTGATGCCAGTGATGGAATAATGTTTCAAACAGAAGAGATTATTGATTACCTTCACAAGTATCAAATACCAGTCATTGTCTTTATTAATCACAAAAAGCCTGAACAAACCGATAATGAAACCAATCTAAATAGGATTAGAACGCAGCTGCAAGAAAAAGGTTTAACTCCATTAGAATGAGAAGGAGAAACAATCATTATTTCTGGAAGTGCTAAAAAAAAAGAAAGCGTTAATAATTTGCTAGAAAATATTTTACTGGTGGCTGATTGTAAGTCTAATTTACAGCATCCAACCAACGGGGTAGTAATTGATCATTATCTTCATTCAAAAACCGGTTCGGCAGTAACAGAATTACTAGTCCAAGAGGGCAAGGTCAATGAAAAAGATACTATTTTTCTCAACGGAAAATTTAGCAAAGTAAAAATGATATATGATTTATATGGCAAAAAAATAGAAACGGCTTTTCCTAGCGATCCAGTCAAAATCATTGGCTTAACTTCCTCAACTGAATTAGGAGATAGATTTTTAGTAATAAATGACGATAACATCGTAAAAACTCTTGAAAAAGAGTTAATCCCTTACCAAGAAAAAAAAACTAAAATCGCCCCTCCGCCAGTTACTAAAGAAAAAAATAATATTAATTTAGTTTTGTTAGCTGACAGCCAAAATCGACTTGAAGCCCTCACAGAAATGGTTAAAAAAAAAACTTCTTCTAAGGGAGGTTTTTGAATAATTCATCGAGCAATAGGGAAATTGAATGACTCGACCATTGATTTAATTACATTTACTCATAGTTTAGTCTTGTCCTTTGGCCTACAACTCAATCAAGAGCAAGCCAAAACTTTTAAAGAAAATAATATTTCTTTTTTTAGTAGCAATATCATCCACGAAATTACTGCTAAAATAGAAGAAATTATTAGCACCCAACAAGAAGAAATAGAAGAGATAGAGGAAATAGTAGGAACAGCACTAGTAAAAGTAGTCTTTGAATTTTCCAAGGGTAACATTGCCGGTTGTCAAGTAATCAGTGGCAAGATTAGCCGTAGCAATAAACGCGTTTATGTTCTACGAGGAAAAGAAGAAAACAAAGTTTTTGTCGGCGAAATTAAAAGTTTAGAAAGTAATAAAGTAGAGAAAAACGAAGTCAGCAGCAATCAAGAATGCGGAATTGTCCTGAAAGGATTTGACAAATTCCAAACAGGAGATAAAATAGTCGCCTTTCAATTAGTAAAAAAAAATGTTAATCAAACCTAATTATTTTTTGCAAAGAAGAGAAAACTTATACAAAAAAGAGATCAGCCACATTTTACACAAAATTGCTCAAGCAAATTACTTACCCTCTTTCTCATTAAGTTATTGCCTTTTAAAAGGAGGAGAAAATTTAAAGATTTATTTGAATTTTGCCAAAAAAGAAGGCAGGGAAGAATTACTAGAATTAATGAACAAAAAATACTCTTTAATAATAAAAAAAGAAATCGCCCAAGGAAAAAAGTTTGCCTATGTTCCCAAACTTAAATTCTTTTTGGACAAAAGACTAGAATCGATAAGCACTCTCGAAGAAATCATCCAAAAAATTAAATAAAAATGACGAATCCTGAATTAATCAAACTTTTTCCTATAACTCTTTTTTTTGCTTTCTTACTAGTTTCTTTTCTCTTGAATTATGTCTCGGCCTTATATTCTGAAGCAGATTTATTCAAAATAGATTTAACTAAAAGAAGAAAAAGCAAAAAAATTAAAAAATTGCTTTTTGTTTTAAAAAATGGTCAATTACTTTCAGCAACCATTAGTTTCTCGCAAGTATTTATCAATTTTTCTATGACATTGTTGGCTGCAAGAATGCTAAAAGAAAACAAGAAATATTGAGAAAAAATCCCAAAAGAAAAAGGATTTTTTCTTTTCTCAGTAAGTCTATTTATCGCTCTTTTTACTGAAATATTCGTGCGCTTTCTAACTACAAAAAAATTTAGCAAAAGAATGGTTCTTAATCCCCATTTTATAAATTTTGCTTACTTTATAAGTCGTCTAAGTTTTTTTCAATTCATAATCAAACCAAGGAAAAGAGTTTTTGTTAACTCTGAAAGTGATGTTTCTCTTTTTGTCAGCAATTTAGCCGCCGAGAAAATTTTAGAACAAAAAGAAGCTAAACTTATCAAAGCTGCCCTTAATTTTGACGAAATTAAAGTCCGTCAAATATTAACAAAATGAGAGAACGTAATTTGCCTTGAAAATAGCCTTGATTATGAAGAGTTGAAAAGAATTTATTTAAAGCATTTCCTTGATCGTTACCCGGTTATTAACAAAAAAAAGCAGTTAGTTGGTATTTTCAGTATGAAAATGTTTTTTAGAGAAGGACTATTAAAAAACAAAAATTCTACTTGACAAGATCACATTAATAAAGAATTTATCACTGCCCGAGCCCATGAAAAATTAGATAAAGTCTTTGAAAAATTACAAAATAATTATTGTTATTTAGCAATTGTTAAAAGTGGTAAGAATATCCTAGGAATCATTACTTTGCAAGACATTCTTAATGCTTTAGTTGGAAAAATGAAAGATGAAAAAGATAAAATTAAGTAAATCTTCCGACCCGCTCGCTAACTAATTTCTTAGCCCTTAAACAATCTTCTCAAGAAGCAAAATCATTAAAAAGGCATCAATTAAGAAAATTTCTCTTGGAAGGAATTTTTATTTGCTCATCAAAAAATTCAATGGTTCTAATAACTTGGTGATTTTTTTTAGCGAAATCTTCGAGATCTAAATCGCCTTCTAGGTAATCTTTTATCATAAAACCAGGACTATTTTCTAAGTAATTATAATCTCCTAAATCAATTAGAGTACCATTATTAGCAATGGATAAACTTTCTTGATAATAATAGTAATGTTTAAAATTGGCTGCTCTTTTTTCAATACCATTTATTTCGGTTCAAAAATTAGCAAATTCTCCTTGCCTATCACTTATTATATTCTTAACAAATCACAACAAAACAAACCAATGAAAGAGGTTATAACTACCTTGCATTACTAATTGCATAAGGTTTCTTATTGGCATACTACTAGTAATTAATGTTTGATAAGCTTTCGCAAATCCTTCGGGTGAACCTTCAAGAGCATTATCGTGAAACGCTTGTAAACTTCCGATAACCAGTGGAATAACAAAAATAACAATAGTTGAATAAAGTATTATCTTACGAACATACTGGTCTTTTCAGGAAAAAAAATATTCACCTTGGAGACCCTTTTTATCCTTCTGCCAAGGAAATAACTCTCAACTATTAAAGATAATAACCAACGAAGTCAAAATTAACGTAAAAATACTAACAAATGATGCGGTCAGTAAACAAGCATAAGCAATATGAATAAGAGTATTAATAATAAATATTCATTTATTATGAAGATAAAATTTATTATTTTCGATATATCTATCCTTTTTTCACAGATATCTATTAACTTGGAAAGAAATAAAATTTAAAATAATTATCGCCATAATAAAATAAACAGCATAATTTAAAATTTTGCTCTTTTCCACTACGCTTTCTCCTCCTAGGAAATACTGGTTAAAATTTTTCCCTCTACCTACTACTAGACCATAAATCTTCCCCAAAATATCTGTTTCAAAACCCTTTTTTCCTAAAAAGACAAACAAAAAAGCAAAAATAGTCCAAAAAAAAGTGTCAAATAACCCTCTCCAACGAAAGAACCACGAATAATGTGACAAATTAGTTTTTTTTAGTTTATTTTTACTAATCATATATTAAGGAAACTTTAAATGTGCCTATTCCTTTTATAACTTAATCAAACTAGCAAATATTAATTCTTAACCTTATCAAATTTTATTCCTTAACCTCTTCCTCCTCTTGACCAGGTAATAATTTTCGGTCCTTGAGAATCATTCAAGTTAAGATTAGTAAAACTCCTACTGATAGAGTTCCTAATCCAATATTTATGTAATGAGCATGGTTTAATTTAGTTTGTAGCTCATTAAATTTATCATTAACTAATTTGTTTCTAGAAAGTTCTACATCTCGGGCACTAGCCGCAGCACCTAATTTACTGATTTCTCCTTCAGCAACTCCTAAACCTTTTAAACTATCCTCAGCATCCGATACCAAAGATACTTTAGAAATATAACCAGGACCCACCAATTCTCTTATTTTAGCAATAATTTGCGACTGAGTAGCACTAGTTCCTAGACCTAATTCAGATTTTATGGCATCCAAATCATTTTTTGCAGGGGAATTAGGTTTTTCAGAACCTTTAATTATTAAATTATTTTCAAGAGCACTAACATCTACTATTTCTTTCTGACCAGTAGGATCACTAGGGTCACCTATCATTGGTAATTTTCCTGCTGCTCCTAAAATCACATCAACGGCTTCTTTTGCCCCTTTTAATTCTTTTAAGTTATCCGTTCCTGTAAATGAAAGACCCTTAGTATCCTCAAACCCAATTGAATTAAGGCTCTCATCAATATCTTCCCCTCCTTCCATTTTTGTAACTGTTCCGCAATGATTAACTTCTAATTCTTTGAGCCCCTTACAATTTTTAAGGTTAAGTTCATCAAGTACTGGGTTATAATTTCCATAAAACATTTCTAGTGTTTTGTTAGCAACTGGTTTACCAGCAGCATCCAAAGTAAGTTGACTTAGATCTACTTTTTTAGCTTCATTGTTGTTAATATTGAATAACTTCAATTTAGGACAATTACGAACAATTAAACTATCGAGCGAATGAGCTGTAAGATTAATTTCCGTAAGTTCAGTGTACCCCTCAATAACTAAATCACCATCTCATTTATCATTAGCATCTGTAAGAGTATCACCATCTAATTCTATTTTTATTCTTGTTTTGTCTCCAAAAAGAGCCTGTAATTGTGTTTGTGCGTTTTTCATAATGTTTTATATTATAATAAATTTTAACATTATTTTTTTATTGATACCTGCTGTTCTATTAATGCTTGAGTGTTTTGTACATATGACTCATTTTCTCCTTTTCACTTATCTATGAATTCCTTTCAATTTCCCTTTGTCCTTTTTAAATACGAGGCCATTGTAATAAAATACCTTATTTCTTCTTGCTGTGTAGGTGTAAGTGCTGCACCCGTTCCTGAACTTCCTGTTGTTTCCTTTTTTACATCTGCTGGGGATTTACTCGGAAACGTATTTTTTCAATTATTCAATTCATTCTTAATCGCATCATAATCAGCTGGTTTCTGATTAGCTGCCAAACCCGGTATCCTAGCCAACTCGGTTTTTCAATTAGCAGGTAAGTCAACTGGCTTTAAATCGCCTGGTTTATGTTTTTCTAGGTCTTCTGGTTTATGCTTCTCTTGATTATTTCTGAGATTATTTAAATCTGTTTGACTGATTACCGTCTTACCCTGTCCATTGGCCGCTTTTTCCAAAGCACTACTGTCCGCGGGATTAATAAAACCAGCATCTTTAGCAGCTTGCTCTAATTTGTTTTTATCGCCAGGACTATTTGGATTAATGTAATCTTTGTACTTTTCTTCTGCATTTTTTACTGCATTGTTTAAATCGTCCCGAGTTGGTCTATTTTTTAGATCATCTAATTTATTTTCCCAATCATTTGGTAAAGGATTATTAGGACTCACTCCTAGCACATTTTTAATTTTTTCAACCGCTTCGATTAACTTAGTTAATTCTGCTTGTTCAATATCCTTTTTGCCTGCACTTTTAACTGGATCATTTTTCGGCTCAGCTACCAAAGCTTCATACTTTTTAGCATCGTCCTTTAATTTCTCTAATTTATCTTTGTCAATTTCACCATTCTCATTCAATAAATCCGGTATGCCAGTTTTAGGATCTTTCAATTTCTCTTTGTTCTGGTTATTCTTTTCTATTTCTGCAATTATCTCTTTCTTAATATCCTCTTTTGGCTTGTTTTCCGTCTTCACTCCTAACTTGTCGGCCACCTCTTTCAAATCATTTTCACTCAACCCCTCCAAAATGTTAGCAATTGGAAGAGTATCTTCACTATTTCAAGTAACTAATTTAAGAAGATTTTTTAGGGATCCAAAACCACCAGTAAACTTAAAAGTTTTTGGATTCTTATGCAAAGAAAGATCTTCTAAAATGTTATTATTGCTAACGTCAATCTCTTCTACTTGGTTTTCACCAAAGTTTAACTCTCTTAATTGAGTCAAATCTTTAAGCCCTTCAATCTTCGTAATCTTATTCCCCGGAACAAAAATCACCTCAATTTTAGGACAACTACCAATAGTTAAAGTAGTTATTTCTTTAGTAAAAGGTAAAAAAATAGCTTCTAAATCAGGATAATCCTTAATCTCCAATCCTCCTTTTAATTCTGTCCCTTCTTTAACTTTTATTTCTTTTACCGCTTCACTATTTTTTTTATTTTCGTAATTTTCTTTAAGTCATTGTTGCACATCTACCATATTTTTTTAAATTTATGTTTTTTGTGTTTATTTTTATATTATTTTCCTAATTGTTATTTGTGGTGGGTACTTCTATATGAGCTTGTAAACTTTGCTGTTGTTTTTCAATTTGCTCAAACTTTGCTGCTCCACGAATACCTTTTAAATAAGTCTTCATTCATTCTTCTCCGCGTGTAAATATTCTCTTAAAGTTTTTCAAACATCATAATAATCTCGATTTTCATTATACTTCACTCCATCATCCTCAACTAGGTTTTGACCCCACTCTTGATCTAAATTTCGATAACCTTCCATGGTGTCCTTAGTGATTGCAGCGATAACTTTAGGTAGCATTTCTTGAGCTACTGTTTTACCAAAGCTTTCAGCAAACATTAAAGCCATCGTGTAATCGGCTGGGTTGGTTTGGTCCTTTTGTTTAACTAAATAATCCCATCTCTCTCAGTCAAATTTAACCCGCAGCAAATGCTTCTTAATTTTTCCTTCGACCGTAGTTTCTGGCATCAATTCAATTTTCTTTTCCTGTAATTTCCATTTAGCTTGTTGTTTAGCGCTAGGTGAAAATGCAGTTTTATCAATATCTGCTTCGCTAACTACTAAATCTTCTGACTTAATTTTATCAGAAATATTTTCTTTAATTCATTTTTCCAACTTATCTTTCTCCGCTTTGCGTGCTTTGGCTATTAAATCATCAAGTTCAACTACATCCGCACTTATTTTTTCGCTTAAATTGACTATTTGTCCTTCCTCAGCGGTGTTTTCCCAAGAACCATATAGATCAGCAAACACTTTTTGCTTAATTACTCCCCACTCGTTTTTATCTAAATTAGTTAAAGACAAGGTTGGTTCTTCTTTGGTTAGAACTTCCTGGACATGTTTGGATAATCACCCTAAATAAAATCTTTCAATAAGTTCTGTCGCATAAACAATCTCATCTCCTTTATAAAGAGCAAGATCACTTAACAAACTTTCTAGTGGTTGAGTTTTTAAATCCTTGACAATGTCATCATCCGAAGCATCACTAGAAAATATTTTTTTCACCTTTGCTTCTGCCCCTTCTTTAATTTTGGCAATTGTGGTTTCATCATTAGTAAAACTTCGAATAAGCATTAATCAATCCTCAGTGTTAGTTCCATCCGAGTAATTTTCGAAGTTTTCCTTAACTTCTTGTTCATTCTCAATCTTTTCGATTGCCTCCTTGGTGCCAGGGTATTCTTTTTTTAATAAATCTAAATATCCTTTGAATTTTTCCTTAATTCCCTCTTTTTTCGAAATTTGAAAAATGGTTCTTTCTTCTGCCAAATCCTTAGCACTTAGCGAAACTGTCGACTGTCCGGTAAGTCCTCTGACCTCAATAGTTTTCTTAGTTTGTTTATATTTACCTATTAAACCATCAAACTCTTTTTTATATTCTTGCCGCTTAGCAATAATGTCTAAGTAAAAAGAGTTATTTTCTTTACTTATCGGCGAATATTTTTCTACTTCCTCTCAACCCTTTCTAATCTTTTCAAGAGTAGATAGTAGTTTAGATCCCGGATTTGTGACTCCTGTAGTTCACTCCTGGGCCTTTTCTGTAGCACAAATACAAGCCACTACTTTAAAGGCTTTTTTCATATTTTCTTCATTATCTAAAGTCAGCTTTTCGTTAATGATAGAAATGAAATCTCCATTGTATTTCTTTTTAAGAGGATCATCGTCAAGTCCAATTCTTTGATAAAAAAGAGTTAATTCTTTTTTAACATTTACTCGTTTAGTTTTTAGAATTTCCTCTTTATACTGGTTAAGTTGAGCAATTAATTCGTTTTTTTTAGTTAACTCATTTTGTAAAAGTTTTAATTTCTCCTCATCAACAGTGGTTGCTTTAGCTATTTGTTGATTTAAATTACTAATAGTATTGTCTTTTTCAGCAAGAGCAGTATCTTTTTTGGCATTATCAGTTTTTAAAGTATCTCTTTCGGTGGCTAAATCTGCTTTACCTTTTTCTAAGGCTGTTATTTTCTCGGTTTGGCTTCAATTGTCCGTTCTTTCTGCTAAATATCTACTAAACTTATTTCTTAAATAGTAGTAATTATATATTAAGGTTGGGATGTCTCCGTTTTGGTAAACATAATTAATATAATATCATATCCCCTCTTTATCGTCAGAATAAAATCATTGAAGCCTTTTTATAAATCATTGTACTTCCTCTAATGTTCGGGTATCTTTAAAAGTTAATAAAAATGGGTCATTTACAATTTTGCCATAATTATCTACTAAATATTTGTTTAATTCGGTGTAGGGTTTCCCTCATGGAGCAGCAATTAATTCCTTTCATGCTTTTAATATTCTTTCGCAATCGTCTTTAAAAGATTGGTTAAGAGATTGGTAATCACTGGCGGTTGCTTCTCTTTTATATGCTTCGGTTTTTAATCCTTTAAAAAAATCTCCCTCAGTTTTAACATCATTATAAGAAGTTAAAGAAATTGGTAAATATTCCATGTCTTTAAACTTCTTTTCTCCGGCTCCCACATATAGCTCCTTTAACTTTTTTAATTTCTCTAATCCTTTCATGCTCGTGTCGTCAGAAATATTTCCTATACTTAACCACTCTAAATTAGGAAAATTAGCACCAACATAATCAAATCTAGGGTCAGAGATTTTATTGCCCCCAAGCCCAAACTGAATTATTTTGTCTTTGTTGGGTATGCTCTGAATAATCTTTAAATAATTTTCGCTGTCTATTCCATTTCCAAAAAGGTGTAATTGTTTTAAATTAACATATTCTTTTAAGTCTAATGCTCCTGTTGGGCTTCCTTGATTTTCAAGTCTAATTTCCTCCGTTCCTTTATTACTTGAATATTTGTTATTTAAAATTTCTTGTAGTGTTGCCATAGTCTTTTAATTTTCGTTTAGATGTTCTCTCCTTAAAATTGCTCCCGAAGTATAAGTAAAAGAGGTGGTTTGGTCTAGGTCTTGTTGGAAGAATTTGTTTAATTTCTGTTGTAATTTTTGTGTGTTTACCATATTTTTTTAAATTGTTCCAAAGGAACTGTTTCTAATCACTACTTAGGAAATTAATCCTTATTCATACCTAACTGGGAGTGATGATGATAAAAGATTATCAAGTATAATTTATGCTAGTTAGATATCTCTTTTGTTTTGACCATAAGCATATTTTGAATTCTAAAAATTTAGTTTCTGACCCTGTTTTTTTTAACTTTTTTAACTTTACAAACAATTAAACCCGTTAATAAATCAACAATGACAGGCATTAGTCAAGAATTATTATTACTAGCAACAACACCACTTAAAACTGTTGGTGTTTGTTTTCATTGATTTAATTGTTTTTGTTTTCCAAAAACTCTCAGATTAATTCTAAACGATTACTACTACCCTTCTTGTAAAGAATACTAGTAATCGTAGTAATCATTGGTTTATAAATTACTAGTATCCATTATTTTCGTTACTGATTTCTTCATAGGCCATTTTATTTATATAGAGTAAATATAACATTATTTCTCTATTTATATAATAAGTTTTATAGTTTATTGTATTCATATTTAATAATAATGAATAAAAAAATAATGAATTTTCCTTTATCTAGACCGTTTTTTTATCACTAGTTAAGAAAAAATAACCTTTAATATTTTACCTAGAAAGTAGAAAAAAAATTAACTGAAAATTTAAGGTATTATAAAATAATCCTTATAAAATAAAAGCTAAAATAACAATGTAAAGAATTATTATCATGCCAAAAGCATTCCCAAGATGGCTATTCATTACCAGTAGTAGAAGAGTCCCGTGCCATTTAGGCACATTCAGAATATCAACAAATTTAGGCTAAACCTAAGTTAAAAATAAATCTTAATGCTTGACTACTAGGCTTAATTAGTAGTGAAAACAAAATAATAAAAACCAAAAAGAATAAATTTCAAAAATATTATGATATACGAAAATAAAAAAGCACAAATAGTAGAAATAAGAGAAATAGAAAATCAAGTAGAAAGCCAAAGTAGGTTAGTAAAAATAGCCGATTTTATAGGAATATCAAAGGTTGAATGTACATTAAAAGAAAGTTCTGGTGGCGGGGGTAGTAGCGGTATTGGTGCTGGAGGAGGTTTTAGAGATGACTCTTGGAAAAGAAAAGGCGGCAGCAGTGGTGGGGTTGGTGCTGGTGGTGGCAAAAATAAAAGTTGGTGCGACAATCCTGGAGATGCTAGAATAGTTGACATGGGTAAGGAAACTACTAAAGAGGCAATACAACACAATACAAGTGAATATAACAAGATGAAACGAGAGGCTAACGAAGATTGTAAAATATTATAAAAGAAGAAATAACAATAAAGAGGGTGAGGCGATAATATATCGCTTCTCCTCTGCCGCGGTTAATTTTTGATATGACATCTATCCTAGAAAAAGAATTATCCAATATCCTAGAAAAAATGCAGTTTAAATGGGACAAAGAGGGCATTACTCTCCCCGAAACCCACGAACTATATTTTGTAGCCAAAGAGAAATATTTATCTTCCAATGAAGAAGCAAAAACACAAAAAGCCAGTGAGTTGATTTTAAAAACTTTTTTCACAGCAGGGAAAATAAGTGAGGATTTTGTTAGAAAATGACAAAATGGGCAACTCAAAACTAATGATAAAGAGTTAGAATTATTAAAAGAAGGTTGCGATGAGGTTTTGTCAGCGTTTGATAGTCATTTTAAAAAAGAGTTAATTACTTATCAGGGAAAGCCTTATAGCATTCATCGTTCCGAAGCAGAGGAAAAAGTTAGGCGAATTAGAAACTTGATACAGAATTATCCAAAGTGAGGTTAGGTCTCTAGTTTATCAAAATTGTCAAAAGAACCTAAAAAATAATATCTCGATACAATAAACAAATTTGCTTTTAAGTCCAGTCCAAAATCTCTTTTGATTAGTTATCAGCCAGCACGAGGAGAATTTGTGCTGGCTAATTTATTAAGAAGAAATTTAAGGATTTTTTTAATAAATTTCTTAATAATTTACTTTAATTACGTCCAATTCAAACTCACAAGCACTATAAACAATGTAAAAATATTATCCGAAGAAGATTTGTGGATTTAAAATAAGAAAATGAATACCTAAACTTAAGATGTCACTAACAATTATAATTATTCTTTCTTTTTAAAAGGAAAACCTAATAAACTTAAAAAATAACTATTTTCTTCACTAGAATTAGATTTAAAAACGATGGTAATTTGTAATCCTTGATTTTTAAAAGTTAAATCATAAGGAACGGTAGGAAAAATATTTAAATCATTTATTCCCACATTATAATTACCCACTCGATCGAATTTCTTGGCTGATATACCTTGAAAATTAGTAATTAGGGGCAAGTTAATATTAATTAATTCAAAAAGAAAATTTCAAGCCTTTTTTTTTCTTAAAGTTACTTTACAACCAATCGGCATCCCTTCCCGCAATTTAAAAGTAGTAATTGAATTACGAGCATAGGTTAAAATTGGTTTTTGCCCGCCCGCAATCTGAATCAAAGCCTTTTCGGTATTGTCTAAAAATTGTTTATTACTAACTGCTTGCCCAATTCCGCAGTTTAAAACAATTTTTTCAATATCCGTAACTTGCATCGGAGAAGTATGCTGAAATTTCTTTTCTACTAATCCTTTAATTTCCTTTCTTTTGGTTCCTCACCAATCATTGACAATAAGCATATATTATTTTTTATTCTTTTTTTCTAATTCACTAGGGAACTTTTTTCTCGATAACTATTTTAAAAATCTTGAACGGGGGGTTCATTCCACTCATTCAGTTCATACTCAGCATTTATTCTTTCTATTTTTTGTTCTTTAGCAAAAATAAATAATTTTTTTAGAAAGATTGAAAAACGAGTAGTATCTCACTTGTTCTTGGTTCATCATTCCGCTTCTTTTATTTTACTTATTTTAGTCTTTGAATAATAACCTTCAGGAGAATTTTCTTCTTCCCATCGCTCTATTTCAGCATATTCACCTCGATCAAAATCAAAACCAAAAATCATCCATTTTTCCATAAATTTTCTAATAGTTTCAAGACTGATTTCGGTTTTTTCTACTTCGTTTTCTCACCAGCATTGGAAACACAATTCGTCTTTGCCCCCATCATCAATAATGAATTCTCTTTTGCATTTATTGCAAAGGTTCCATTCCATAACTTCCTACTTTACAGTTATATTGTACTTTCGAGATTTTCGCACTTTTTTACCCTCTACCTCTTGAAAACCGATTTTAGTAATTTGTTTTTTATCTTCTAATCAATAAGCAACATTGGAAACATGAATAGGTACCATAATTTCCTTTAACTCACTCTTTCTCTTATTTTCCGGGGTTGATTTATCATATTTTTTCTTATTGGCCTTTTTCAAAAAAACTACTTGGTTTTCAGGATCAATTTTGGAAATATAATCAATTACTCCTCGATACTTTCCAGTAATGACTTTTACTACGTCACCACTCTTTAACTTTGATTTTAACATATTTTCATGCATTTAATTAATAATTTTAACGATTCCTAAAGCGATAAGCATCAAAAATAAATATCTTCTCGAAATTCAAACCAAATTAAAATTATTCACCTCCTTTTAAGATCAATTTTTTTTGCCAATTACTAAAAAGGGAAATATTTATAAAACTTCAGGTGCTAGCGAGAAAACTTTTTTGTATCCTCACTCATCAAACTCAGTTAATAAAGGAACAAAAATTCTTGTGCCGATTGGTTCCTTGGTTTCTTTTTTTACCAACACAGCATAATTTTTACTAAATTTCACCCAAACATTATTGCGACGATGAAAATATCTCCGAGTAGTAACAATTAATGCCAGCACTATTTGACCTTTTTTAATATCAGAATTAGGCTTGGCTTTTTTCACGGTAGCTATTACTAAATCACCAATTCGACTATAGCGACGATTAGACCCCCCCAAACAACGAATTATTAACAACTTTTGAGCTCCTGAATTATCAGCAACCATTAAAATAGACTCATTTTGTAGCATGACAGTATTTATTTTTCTTTTCTAATTATCAGAAAACTTTTAGTTTTAGAGTACTTTCGACCACTATTTTTGATTTCCACTTTATCATCTACCTTCAAATCAAAACTTTCATTATGAACCTGGAAATTTTTTTTTCGTCTAATTGGCTTGTGATACTTAGGATGCAATTTAGTAAAGACTAATTCCACGGTAGCAGTCTTAGCACTTTTTAAACCAACTACTCTACCAATATATTTTTGGCTCATATATTATTTATTTTTAGTAAGCAGTCGAGCAATTTCTTTTTTTAATGCCTTTATTCGATGAGTTTCTATCAATTGACCCATCTTGTTTTTCATTTTTAAAATCATCAATGCTGAACGATACTTTGCTAATAACTCTTCCTTTGATATTTGTTGAGTTTTTTCTTTTACTTCCTTATTCATTTCTTTCGACAACTTTGTATTTGACTTTTGCTTCACCATGATTTTTAGGTAATTTGTAACTAGCTTGTTTCAAAACTTTGTAAGCAATAGCTTTTGGTAATCCTTGAACTTCGAAAATAATTGTTCCGGCTTTAACTACTGCTACTCAACTGTCCACCGAACCTTTTCCGGAGCCCATTCTTACTTCTAAAGGTTTTTTAGTTTTTCCCAAATGTGGAAAAATCCTAATCCACATCTTACCAGTTTTTTTGACAAATGGACTGATAACTTTCCGCCCAGCTTCAATTACTTTATTACTAATATAAGCCCCTTGCTGAGCTTGTAAACCAAACTCGCCAAAATTGACCTCTTGGTTTCCTTTGCCATGACCCTCATATTTTCAGGAATGGTTATAACGATATTTAGTTTTTTTAGGTATTAACATAATTCTTATTTCTTTTTTGTCAGATCTTTCCTCTGTAAATTCATACTTTAATACCAACTACTCCATAACTCATAACTGCTATTTTCTTTTTCAACTCAACGTTGCTATCTATTTCACTAAGAGGCATCCGTCCTCATGAATCTTTTTTTTTATTACCAATGTCTGAACCATCCAAGCGACCTTTAATTTGAATCTTTGCTCCTTTAATTTCGCTCTTTTCGAATGATAATTTACTTAACGTATTTCTTAATACCATCCCAGAAAAAAGCCGTTTTTTCAACTGATCAGCAATTAAATTTGCTACTGACTGAGCATGGGTATAAACTTTTTTGATTTCAATAAGATTTATTTTAACTGCTACC
>CAMKVN010001248.1:0-19776 GCA_946474995.1 Funneliformis geosporum | reverse complement strand
GCGGACGTGGACGAGCAGCCGCAGCAATTGAAGAAGAACAAGAATTTGTTGATGATGACAACGAATTTTCAAGAGACGTTTCATCATACAGCAATACTCGAACTCGTGTGCGTGGACGCGGACGTGGACGAGCAGCCGCAGCAATTGAAGAAGAACAAGAATTTGTTGATGATGACAACGAATTTTCAAGAGACCTTTCATCATACAGCAATACTCGAACTCGTGGGCATAGACGCGGACGTGGACGAGCACCCGCAGCAATTGAAGAAGAACAAGAATTTGAGGATGATGACAACGAATTGTCAAGAGACATATCAACATATAGAAGCACTACTCGAGCGCGAGGTCTCGATGGTAGCAGAAATCGGGGACTTGGAAATCGCACCGCTATTGAAAAAATGGAGCTTGATGAAGAGTTTGGTGATGATCCAAAAGCTGTTACGCCAGAAGCAGATTATGATAGCGGCCGTCTTGAATCAATTGTTAACCAGGGAACGAGTGCAGCAATGAAAAGAAGAGTTGATAGTTTATTTGATTCACCTACACCAAAAAGAAAAATGACCGATACCGCATTTTCTATATTATCACAAAGAAGCGCGAAACTCAATTCGCAATCAATTCAACGAACACAATCTATCAATGAGAGAGATGATGATGATGATTTGTTTGATTAAATTAGTAATTAATTGGTTTGGTTACGAATTAATATAATGTTGAGCTTTACGATTTCTATTTTATTGCGAATCATAGAATTTAAAAACTTTTTATTCAAATATATATTAAATTGTATATTAATATTGAACTTTACAAGAACAATTTTTTAAAAAAATAGTTGGCTAATGTCGGCCGGAATTATGACAAAAATCCGAAAATAAAATTATCACGTGACTCAGCATTGATAAAGTTTTGATTGTTCGACTAATGTATTGTTCGGTTGCTTAAAACAGATTCAAGAGATAGCGCGCTCAAAATACGATAACTTTTGGATTTACCTATATTGAACAAGAAAGAACCTTAAAAATTCTAAACGTTCTGATTTGATTATTTCGAAAATCAGAGATATAAAGATAACCCCTAACACAGACTTTCGTTTCTTTGTTTAAGAGTCCATGTAGAGTAACCAAGGTTAATTGTTCAGTTTACACGAAAATTTTTATTTGATATAGATATAGATGATCATCTAAAATAAGTTAGTCACGTTACATTTTCAAAGAAATAGAATAAAAGAATTTTTATTTTTCCCCATTGAGTTTCAAACTTGACATAAACCTTTCCTTTCAAAGTAAATTTCATGTTACAAAGAAAAAATGTGTACTTCATTATTTGTTGTATTCTTAATGGATCAAAAAAAAAATTTATTTATTTTATTGTTACTACGAATAAAGCGAAATTCCAGATTTGACTTTAAAAAAAAATTGTGTCACATCACACAATCATTATTTGTATTGTTATTTATTTCCAGTTAATATTTTTTTTTAAAAATAAAAAAAAAATAGATTATTGGAGGTTTCTAGTTTTTTTTTTTTTTTTTTTGAATTTTGACAGCATCTTAATCGAGAGAGATATGCAAGCCCCGTTTACTTATTAAGTTTTTACCGAATCCTTCGAATTAATAAATATTTGTAGATATTCACAAAGTGGGCGTGTCAATATTCACGCCATCAAAATAAGAATTTATTTAGATTCATTCATTCATTGAAAATGTAGGAACACTTACATTTGTTTGTTTGATTTAAAAATAAATAAATATATATATAAAAAAAATTTATTAATAAAAGTCAAAGAATGAAATTCAACATTAAAACCCCCAACATGTAACGGTAATTTAAGATTTAACGGATGCACATCATTCACGTTTAGTGTTTAAAGAGAAGCAATAAGCATTACATGAATCAATGAACGTACCATACTCAACCATTTTTAATTGAGATATTTATTATCAAGATACCAAATGGATTAAAACATTAATCCCGAATCATGTATTTTCCTAATTGGTTGAAAGGAAGTAACAAAGAAGACCGGTTACACTTCTACGACATGACGCAAGATTTATTAATTTCGATACCGATATTATAACCTTTGACCGCATCAAAAAAAATAATCCTCTAACCTAAAAGTCACTAGTCGCTCATTTTTTTTTTATTTTTTTTTTTGTTATAAGTAGATCCCCAGTGAAATAAAATAATATTTGTATCTAGAAATTAATCGAAACAAGGGATGCAATTAATGAAAATATTATGATTCCAGAATTCCACATCCATCCATTCTGTTGACAAACGCCCATATATAATCTCATTGTGTTTTCTTGATTTTGACCATTTGCGCTTTCCAAACAAAAAAAAATCGCATGTGAATCTACCGGGTGACTCGATTGGCTAGAAAAATAGATGATCACGCGAAAAATTAATTGATCTATGATTTATGTATAAAGGCGTATGCTAACGGTCGGAATTTCCGCCAAATAAAATGTAAGTTTTTTATTTGTTAGAGGGAAGATCGTGATGCAGAATATTCAACATGAATGATGATACCACAAACAAATCTCGTAGATTCCGATCAGTTGAAGTGGAAATTACGCGCTAAATTTCGATAAGATCGTGTAAATCCGGTCGACTTTATGATGTCTAAGTTCGTATTATGTAAAACTGCAAAAATTCCAGTATTTGCTAACCTAAAATCTCACCTAATTACCTAAAAACTAAGAACTAAGTCAAGTCATGTAGAATTATAATTAAGATCGTTTAAAAAGGTAATAAAGAAAGAAGTAATGCAAAGCGATGCATCTGAAAGTTTTGATAAAACAAAAATGGTTTATTGTTTTTTTCCCTTACATTTATCTTGAGTCTCCGCGTAAATGAAAAAAAAAACAAGGGGGGATCAAATTACGGCCCGTATTTTATTCCGTAGATTTTTTAATCAATGATAAGTTAAAAAAATCAAACAATAGTTATATCATAATGCAAAAAAAAAAAACTTAAATCTATATAAATGTTGAAAGTTTAATATTATTTGAGATTTCTATTTCATGCAAATCGTTAATTAAGTGCATATTCTTTTTTTATAAAAAATTATTTTGATTCTTTGATACGACAAAAAAGGTTAAACCATAATCCATAGAAAATTGCTTATTCGATTAGTAAAAAATTCATAGCGCATAATCATTCTTTTAAAAAAAGAATACTAAATTTATACTTGTAATAATAATAACCCTATTACCGCGTGTGGTTTTTATTCTAACTCGTTTGGCTGAATATCAATGTAAAATTAGTTTTTATTTAATTATAATATTATAATACAAGATGATCGAACTAGATCTTTTTTTTTTTATATAATTTGTTACAATGACATTAAGCTTGATTTCTAATTGAGGGAATTTTAACGAGGATCATTTAATTTTAAATGGATTTGGATTTGCAGTAGGAAGAATCAGGTTTTTTTCTTAAATCGATAAAATAATGATAAATAATGCACAAGGTTTTTTTTTCTTTGGTATTGATAGGGGTTAAAGATGAAACAAAATAGTTGAAACATTAAATCGTGTAACCAAAGAACTGTTGAAGATCCATCTGTATTTTAGGCGTATCAAAACGGATTTGGTAATGAATAATAGCTTAGTTACGATAATGATGTAATAACGTAATTTTAACGTCACGAAATCGGTGCGTACCTTACATAATGGATCTTCAAACAATGAAAGAATCATTTGTATGGTGCCTCATTCTATCATTTACCGTATTCTTCATAAAAAAAAAAAGATGAATGTTTATCAAAATCGCATTCAATAAACTCAAAACGTAATTCTTATTCCTCCTGTAGATGCATCTTCAATGCACCTCGCTTATGATACATGAAGATACACTTTTCATCCAAATGAATGGATTATTTTGTCAAGTTACGTTACAAATAGATTGTTATTATTGGATTCAGTTACTTTACCTTTCTTTTGGTAATCCATTTTGGAAAATTAGAAATGATAATGATCTTGATTCAAATGAAATTTCAAATATATTTTATTTTTTGCGTAACATGTTATTTCATTTGATAAAGTTTCAACATGATTCTCATCTGGTCTTAACTAGTGAGAGATGAGGGGCATCGAAAAAAATGTCTTGGTATCTGCGAACCTAGACTAGTTTGGCAAATTATTTAATTCAATTTACCGCATTTATCATCTGTACCCCAAGTTTTTTGATCCTATAGGAATTAAAAAAAAAAATATCGTTATAGAAAGAATTTTCAATATGTTTATTCATGTCGCTCATAAACAAATACCTGGAAAATAAAAACATTAAAGATTTATAAGGCAAAAAAACTTCTGGATAAATATCATTGAATGGAAATATTTTTTTTTTTATCATGGCATGGATTTGTTTATATTTTTGCATTATACATGCATATATGTAAATAATTTATTTGTTGTGTAAAAAAAAAATCAGATATATACAAAAGAATGAAAAAGTTATTCTATGTTTCTTTTTTCTTTTTTTTTTTTGAAATAAATGAATGTAATAAAGGTCGGTTTACTATTAAAAAAAGATACCTAATTAAGCGAGACAACAAACAATTCAGGTATCATTTTTATCGAAAAAAAAATTGTCTAATTCTAACAAAGGATGTGTTAATATTTCTAAATTCTAAATAAGCTGTTGATATTATACATAAATAATTTAAAGAATGTGTCAAACACCTTTATCTTAATGGAATTGTTATTTTTGTTTTTTTTTTTGTACATATAAAGTAATTTCATAAATCTTAGATTGTATATGACTTAATTCATTTGAAAGATTTCGTTCGTTTAAATCAGTTTTTTTATATCATATTAATAAAAAAAAAGAAAGAAAAAAAAAAGAATGTACAAAATAACAAATAAAGAAAAAAAATGATTTTTTACAAATAAAAGGTTACGAATGAAATTTTCAAGAGAAAAAATGAGTGTGGTCGTTCTGAACCTAAAACTTTTTTTTTTGTCGCAAGAAAATTGTAAGTTTTCTTGGAAGGGAAATAACGTAAACGTTATAATATGCATGCATATACACAAAAGAAGTGTAGTGTATAAAATGAAAATTAAAAACTTCTTTTTTAAAATCAAATCATTTTTTTTTTGAAGAGAAAAAAAAAAATAATTTGAATGTAAAAAAGAATCAAAAAAAAAGAAAATAGAATATTAAAGGAATTATAAAATATAAATTTCTATAAAGTAAAGGGTGTTTTGGGTGTTTTTAATACAAGGAAATTTAACTTATTGAGTTCGACTCAAAAAAATTAAAAGAAACGAGTTTATAATACAAAGGAGATAGAAAAAAGGGGAATATAATAATAAAGCGTCATATGTTTACAAGTATACATACACTTTAATTTTTTTTTTTTACTAAATTTTTAACCCATAGAAAAGTCGGTCAGACATTTCCATTTACAGATAACAAATCCAGTAATTTAAAATAAACACGAAAACTTTTATCCGCCGCAATTAACCCTATAATACCATCAAATTCCAATATCAGCCTAATTACCCCTATTACAAAGACAATAAGAGAAAAGTAATATGCGGAATAAATTATCGTAATAAAGATAGGGTGTATGAACGTTTAAAGCGACCATTTGAAGAAAACTTGTTGAAACGTCCAAATGACTAAATAAAGGGAAATGGAATGAGAACGTCGTTACAATAATATTAAAAACAAAATATCTTTTCTTCATGAATATATATAACTTACCCCGAATTTGCGTGGGAAATCATCCTCTTCCGATAAACGTTCGTGTTCTGCCTTGCGTTCTTGAAGTTCTCTAAGAGCACAATCAATTTGATTATGTAGATCCGTGAGTAATGCATGGTCCTTGTGAGAAGGCGCAGTGGCTCTTAACAATGTCTAAAAAAAATTTTTTCGGAAAAACAATTTTAATTTTTCTTATATTACACGAAAATGGCGTAGCGCATGCTATTCTAAAAATGGAAAATTTTCAGAGACTTACCATGACCAAGAGAGGGTATTTGCATAATCTTTGGAAAGGCTTTGTGAGCAAACTTTCCAAGGACAAAAATCTACCCTGTGGGATATCAGCCTCTAAGGCTTTCAATAATTGTCCAAGCTTATTATTCTTCTTGCGTGCATTGGCTATCTCGGATATTGCCATCTTGTGATGAATAAGATATGATTCGTACATCTGGAATTGAGTTGCTAGGTCTCGAAGAATGTGCGCTATTGATGGTACGACGGGATACATGATTGCTTGTATGCAAAGAAGTTGCTATTGAAAAAAAAAGATCATTCGATTGTGAAACAAATGACCTAGAATTAGAAATTATTTATTTCTTCTGTCGTCGTTTTTTATTCGACGGTTTCATAATTATTCAGTAATAATAAAAATATTTACCAATGATACATTTAAATGTAAGAGTAAGATATCTGGCAAAATCCTAAATGTTTCAATTAAACTAGATGGTAATCGAATTCCAGAATCTTGGATTGATGTAACATAATGCTATTTTTGATTATTCAAAAAGGAAAATAAAAAAACCGGAGGGAGGTTTATTAATATATATATTTGAATACATATGCAAGCAGGGATATCAAATCAATGCATCAATCCAATTCTTTTATTTACCTCAATAAGATACCTTACATCTTCAACAAAGGCTTTTTCCGTTCGAATGATTTCGTAGATAATTTCTTGTCGATGGATTTCCGATGCCGGAAGTTCAGCTTTAATGTTAGAATCGACTTGTTCTTTCCAAAGTGGCGCAGCCTGCGTTGGACTTGGAGGAGAGACAGTGGTGATGCTTGGGTTTGAAGAATTCCAGCTTTTCTTCATTGAAAGGGAGAGTTTGAAAAGGCTACGACTGCTGCCGCTGCGCTTAAGTCTTTCAAACATTCCATTATCGCTATGGATTGATTTTTTTTCATTTAGAATACTTTCATTGTCGTTGTTACTTGAATGGTTTGGAATATATGATTCTACCGCTTTGTTCAGTGATAATAGAAGTTCGTTGAATAACATTGTGTGATGATTCAAAGAAGGAAAATGATTTGATAAATGAGTTTAAAGCTTTCTTACAAACAAAATATTTCGTTTTTTTATAAGAAAGAAAAAGAAAATGCGTATATTTATATATTTATTTATTTATGGAGCGTTGAGAATAAAAAAAATATATATTTTTTTAAATCAAAACAAGGAAGAATAAAACGCACTTGAAAGTTGTGAAGAAGATGGGAAAGGGGGATTTTATATTCTTTTGAATATAATATATACCCCCCTGAAGTTTACTTGATGTGTTTGTTTTATAGAAGCATGTTTCACAAGGGTACTCCATTGGCATTGTAATTTATTTGTGACAAATTAATTTTTAATAATTTTTTTTTTATAAAACATTTGATTAGAAAGTCAACAACTCCTTCTTAATTTATTCACATCCGTAATTAGTTTTTTATATTTGGTACTTGATTTTTAGAGTATTCATTATTTATTTGTTTGTTTTTTTTTTTTTAAAAAAAAAAATGGTTGTAAACGTTTTTTTTAAAAAAGTAAAGTACACATGTAATTTATTAACTTTTTGTTCATATATTTTGTCGAATATAATATAAATAAAAATTTTTTTCATTTAATGGTTCTACACATTGACTAAAAATAAATAAAAAAAAAAAAAAGAGAAAAAAAATTCATGTGCAAATTAGATAATCGTAAGTATTATTAAATGTATTTATTGAAATAAATATAACAGGTGAAATTATAAAAATAAATTTTTAAAAAGGAAAAATGACTGAATTATTTTTTCAACAAACGTAAAAAAGAAAATGAAAAAAAAAATGACGAGTAAGCCTCTAGATCCCCTGATAGAAGAATTACACAAGGATAAATTTATTATTCACTAATCCATATTTGCACAACGAATTTAGACCAGTTACATTCTTAAACTCTAAAGGATTGCAATTTTTTTTATATGTGAAAGACAGTAGTTTACATGATGTCTTCTTATGAAGATAGCCTGTTTGCATGATAACGTCTTTTGAAATTGCAGAAGGATATTGGTTTCCCGGTAATCACATAGAATATAAAATATTTTCTAACCTTATGCTCATATTTGAATGAATCCGTAAGCAACATCGATGATAAAAAAAAACAGGTTAACATAACGTCATAATCGAATCGTTGGTTTAAATTTCCGAGCATTTTGTTATTAACTAAATCGGCATGATAGCATTAATGAAATTTTCCGATCATTATGTTTATTATTATTATATATATATTTTTTTTTTACAAAAAAGAAAAAGTACAGTATGGTGATCAGAAATTCGGTTCAAATTACTGACATATACTTAATTAGGAAATCGAATTAGATTATAATGTATAAATGTTAATAAGTGTTTAATTACTATGAAATAAGATAAATAAACATTAAAATTTGCATAATAAACATTTTTTTTTTTTTTTTACGCGCCAAAATTTCTTGAATATAAGTTTTAAAATGATAAATTATTCTCATCATGCAACTTAAAATGATCAGTAAGATGAAAAAGATTAACCAATATATGTTTAATGTATTATGTTATTTTTAATTTTTAGATTAAGATTTAGATGTAAAGACATGAAAAACATGTGGCTTTAAGTTAACTGTAAGTTTGTTTGGGTGAGAATATTTTTAGTTTAGCTCGATTCAGGTAAAAAGTGGATAACAAGTAGAAAGAAAGATGTGTGAGAAAAAAAAATTATTTTGAGATTGATACATCAATAAACTATGCTTAAAATTTAGGTTAAAAAAAAACGCGCCTAAAAATAAATACTCCAACATTTAATTTTACTTTATGAGTAGTGATCATCTACATGAAAGTTAAAAAGATTTACTTCATCCTGACATTTTTTGCCTTTTATTGCAACTTCTTTCCCGTTTCTGATAAATCTGACATGTCAAATAAATAAATGTAATAAATGTACATGCGGGATTTGGGTATTAAGCGTAATTTTTCATGGTAAAATTTCTTTTATCATTGTTTCGATTAAGCCTCTTAGACTCTAGGTTATATTATTGATTTACCTAGTTTATAAACTTGTACATTTCAGGAAATTTGATAGTAAAAGAAAAAAAAATTTTTTTAAAGTGCATTGCCTTACATATTTATTATATTTATTATAATCATTTTCAACACATATATATATTATGTAAATTTTAATTAATTTGAATAAAGTAAACGTGATACTATATAAATCAAAATTTATGGCATGTGTTCTATCGACATAATTCACGAAAAAAAACCCAACCACAAACAGATTTAAACCTTTGTCAATCTTGATTAACCCGTCAAAAGCAACAAACAATATTATCCCCTAAAAAGGCAACTTTGCATTGAAGATTAAACGAGATGATTTTTTGTCTTATTAAGTAAAGGCTTGTTCCGTGTCATGCCCCTTGCTCAAGGATCATGTCCTTTTTTATCCTCAATTTCGTTATCTTTCCAATGCTTTACCTTAATGCTTTACCTTATACAACAAATATTTATTTCCTTATATTATTGGATCCATTTACCAAAATGATAAAATCCGTAAATTTGTTTATTATTTTTGTTTGTAATTTTTAAAGTTTAGTTCACGTTTCAAGATGAATTTAAAATCCGTGCTCGTGAAATTTACCTTTTCAAAATAATTGATTTTTAAAAGAAAAAGTTTTACCAGAGGTTTGTTCACTTTGAGAAAAAATTATTAGGTGGGAACGGAATCAAGAAATTTTTTTTTTTTTAAAAAAAAAAAAAAAAAAAAAAATAATAAATAAATTTCTCTTCTTATCGTAGTAATGTTTCATATAATCTATATTAAGCCATACTAAAATTAACTTTTTTTTTTTAATAAAGATTCAGTTGGCATTAACCGGATATGGTAAAAAAGAAAAGTTCCAAGGTTCGAAATTAACCTCCAAGTTCATCAAATATTTTGATTCGGTGTAACTCGGGCAAACCAATCATTGATCAACCCCAACAAAACGTTAAAACATAAAACCAATCACAAAATGATTTAGATATGCGCAAATATATTGTTATTTAAAACATCGAAATCGATTCGGATATTAGGCATGAGAAAGAAGTTAATGCAAAGCACGAGTTTATTTTTTCTTTAAAGTTGAAAAACACACGACAATGATGAAATCTTGATGAGAGATAAAAATAAATTGGTTTTTCATGTGTAAAGGAATAATTTTTCGGATTTAATTGGTTCTTTGCTGGTATTAGTAAAAAACTTCCAACATTTGTTTACGAAAACATTCAGATCTTAAATTCCCGGAAAGGAAACTTTCGAGTAAATAAAATTGCACGAGTTAAAAATCATGTCGGAAATTATTATCAAAGCGTTGATTATGTCATCAGGTTTGGTTAATCGATCTCGTGACTGCCTTCTGAAGTGAGCGAATTTACTTAATTTAGTTCAGGTAGAACGGGAAGCTGTGAATCTATTGGTTGCATTTATAAGGATTCCAAAGAAAGTTATTAAATTACAAGCTAGATTATTCTGGTCGACCAAGATTTGCAGTCAGCCTTAGACTAACTCAACATGTACTAGAACTCCGATGTTGTCAGGTGAGATCAAATTTTTTTGATCGATCAAATTCAGATTCATTGATTAAAAGGATCAGAATTTCGGAAACAAAAATCATAAGCTTTACTCGTGAAAACATTCCGAATCATAAAATCATGTTTGAGAACAGGTATTAATAAGACAAAGAAAGGATTATATAGAACCGTTTATTGGTTTCCGACTTTGGTTGTAACAGTGATTAACGTTAACTTTGCATTACACTTAATCCTATAATTGATGACGTCATTTAGCGGTTACACCATCAGTAATTCATCATCCGAACTAAGCTGTATTAGTCCCAATTGGCTCCGCATCATATAACTAAATATGAGTTTATTAGTTTAAAATGAAACTTGGGATGAAATTTTTTTCTAACATTGCATAGCATTTAATGATACCATTAGTCATAATAGAAACTTTTCCTCATTATAACCATATGATTTAAATTAGTAGATGACTCGTCGGTCGAAAATCAAAACCTTATTACCTAGTAACAATCATTGACACAGAGCGAGATTCATTAAACAGGGGCTGGATGATGCCTCGTATTGACGGAATAAAGATTCATCTATTCCGAGGATTAACTTTGCATCATTCTGCTGCAATTCACCATGTATCGCGTGCACCTAAGAAACAATTGCGAAATGTTATTGGTATTATATAACTTGTTTATGTCATATGGTCATGTATTTGATTGGTGAATTACTAATTAGAAAAATTATACAAAATAATAATATTATATAAAAATAATCATCGAAATTTATTATTAATATTTCACATCTTTCACATTTTAGGTGTGTAATTCCTCCAATATTATAATTTTAAAAGTCGTGAAAGTTTCTCCTTTCAATTATTCATTTTATTCATTGTTCAGTGGATCAAAGTTTTTTTTTAATGCATAATTTCTTTTGATGATTAATTACACAAACTGCTTGCGCAACATATCAATATATGTATTGTATGTAGCATATTTATTAATTTGTAGAAGTCGCGTTTTGAACCCTTCACTTGTGACACGATCATGAAACCGTAATTTTTTTTTAAGCTGTAACACAGTTATATTATATAATAAAGCTTGGCAAATAATGACTTAATGTTTTAAATTGTGGTACATCCGACGGATGAGAAAAGGAGTTAACGTGTAGCTAATAAAGAACAATGAAAATTAATTATGACCATTATCATTTTGTTTAAGAATTTTCGAGATTCGTTAAGAAATATGTGAATGCACGTGTATTTGAGACCTGACTAGACCGCAGTCCCTGACGCTGAAAATGATATTCACTCATTGACGTACAGATTTGTTTTGCTTCCGGATAAAAATTCTCCATAAAACTAAATTCCTTTTTTTTTATTTAAGGTTTGAAGATAAAAGACGCGGATTGGTATAATTTTCGTGAGACGTCCTTTTTGACTTTATTAAGTAAATTTACTATTTTCAAGCTTTCTATTCTTATTCTAATGATTATTTTCGTAAATTACTGTTTCTTTTTTCTTTTTTTATTTATTTAAATGTTTTTATTTATGCATAATCCGCTTCCAAAATACTGATTCTACAATGGTACTTTTTTTTTTATGTTTCATCTAAACTTTAATGCTTTGCAGAATTCTAAGCAAATAACTAATGCAACTGGAATCCCTGGTAAAGTTTTGAAGTTAATTAAATTTTAAAGTTGAAAGAAACTGTAAAAATAAATAAATCCATTATGTTATTGCATATGCTTTGTCTTAAATTAATATATATTATTTAATAGGCTGTATGCAGTGTTTCGAGAAATTATTCATTTTGATAATTTATTAAATGAAATGGAAAAATACAATAACGGGCCCCTGTTACAAATGTTTCGACCAATCAATTCAATCAATTATATATTAACTTAATATGGGGTATGGCTGCGCAAAATACAATACAAGTTTTGATTATCTAGCATTGATAATGGATAAATATTTGTAAATAAATAAAGATTTTTATCAAAAAAATCTAAAAAGATTTTTAAGAATAATATCTTTTATCATTACAATGTAACTGAAAATTAACTGAATGCTCAGGGGTGAATAACATACATTCAACAAAGAATTTTTGGATCGATTGGCTTTTACATGACAATTATGAAAATTCAAATGTTTTGATTTGATTTTCTGTTTATCCATCAAAGACATCAAAGACAGGTGTATAAACAAAAGGACGAATTATTGAATTTAGTTAGTTTTTTGAGAACAATTGTGAGTGCCAATTAAAAGGGATCAATTTGAAAAAATAAATTCTTGTACGATGGATATTTGATAATAGAGTTTTAAAACTTTTGTTCTTTTCTCAGCATTCGTCCCAAAATATTGAGAAATTTTTTTTATAATACATGAAATAATCGATCACTTTAGTGATATGATCATTTTTTTTTTTTTTTTTTTTTACGTATAATTTTAAATCCAGATTTGTATGTCATCCCAAACTGCATGATCTTTGTATTAGAAACATAAGAAGGCCGTTCAACCCTTCCGCGGAATTCATCCTTTCATTGTAATACAGACAACGCGTGCTTTAAAACTTTATTAATAGTTACATCTAAAGATTGTGATTTACTTCAAAATGACTGCGATATTCGTTTGATCTTCATTAAATCTATTTTTTACTGAATTGACAAAATGTTCACGAAAGTATAAGAACCTTGGTTCTTGTATTTTGTTAACCTTGAAAATACAAACCGCTGGTAATTTTGTACTGTAAGCCATTCATACTTATATTAATATTTTTTTTTTACGCTAGTAGTTCTTATAGTTCTTTTATTAACAGTTGAAGTGCCACAATGATTGATTTTTAAAGATACTAAAATTATTTTATTACTTACCAAAAATATTCTTGTTCAATTATACAATGTATTTCATCTACCACAAAACGAATTGGCCTTATCTGACTAATTTTCACAATTGATTCCTCCTCATCTACCATCATCCAACAACAAAAAACTATCGAGAATATTAAATGTAACGGGTGCTTCGTGCTCTTTTATTTTTGCCAATATATTATTGTACTAAAAGGCAAAAAAACGGATTAAAAAAAATTATTGATTTTAGATTTTATAAAAAGAGTAATATTTCTAAATATGAAACTATCAATACTTTTTTTTCTTTATTTAAGATAAAAAAATCAATTAATTTGCTAAGTTTTCTATTAAATATAATCATTTAAAAACAAACTAACAGAATTTTCTTCCCATTTAAATCATCTAATTCTTGACCACAAAAAATATTTTCTAATTCTGGTCAAATTTAAGGTAAATGGATTGAATCAATTATCAAATATATGAATACTCGAATAGTATATATATATATATATATTAAACTAGGAAACGGAAACCGTTGTGAGTCCGGAGCGATATCAATTAGCTTTATCAGTGTTATTGTGGTGATTGTGATATACTTTTTTATTATTTTTGTAACACTGTTTAATATACCAACGGTTAACAATAATTTATGTAACACAACTTGGAATCAAAATTTGCAAATTGCTATTATAATTTTTGTGTGCCACATTCGTACATTTTAAAATTGCTAATCATGCATAAAGCCACATTCAAGCCACAATAAAGTGAATTTCGAACTTTTCTCTTTACAAATTCGTTTACATATCCTATTATTCGATATAAAATAAATGACAATTTTGTTAATCCAAGCACTATTTGAAAGCAGAAATCCAGGGAAAATGAGACACGTGAGCATTGTGAGGTATGCCTTGCCAACCAACATGAAAAAAGATAACAAAAAAAGCAGATGAAACTATTGAAGAAAGAGATGCATATTGTGAATATAAACATAAAAGAAAATGCTGAAGATTAGCTGACTTATAAGAAAAAAAAGTCAAGAATACTGCCATAAATTAAGAAGTCAAGATGAATTGCAGTAATCACAGAAAGAAGACCTAGTATTACAAGCATCACAGCAGGAAGACAGATCAGAATGAGCCCAGAAGAGTCAACCTAAATCTATAGAACTGCAGAGTAATAAAAATCCATCTAAGCTCAGTAAATCTGAAAAAGGACTTTTGCAAAAATTTTATAATAAAGTTGATAACTTCAAACATTCTCTTTGTTTCATATGTAATAAAAGTTTTCTATCTATAATACTTGTACAAGAAGAATGTTGTCATTATCATAATGAGAATAAGGATCCAAAAAGATTCTCCATAAGAAATAATATGAATCTGGATGACGTATCTCAAGAACTACAAGGATTTACTGAAATTGAAGAATTATTAATTGTATAGATCTTTCCTGTAATGTCAGTTTACAAACTCTATAAAGAATAACTTGGATATTAAAGAAGCATAATTAACTTTCTCTAAGATATTTAAGAATTTGCTACACACTTTCCTTAAGATCCATCATCAATAGATATACTTATTATATATTGTCAATCTAACAATTCAGTATTTAGAGATTTTAAAGTTCGTCGAGCCAAAGTTGCTCATATATTATATTGGCTAAAAGAAAACAATAGTTATTAAACCAATATTACTATTAATAATGATGTATTCTATTTATTATTCTTAAATGGATCTATTGATGATCATTTTTGAAATACTCAAATAAATTCTAAAGATTTAGATCAAGAGAGTAAGAAAAAAAGTGAGGGTATAAGGATATAGTTACCTATACTTTTGTTTCATTTTTTCCTTCACTTCATTATGAGAATATTACCATTTAAAATATCTTTGATCATATGCAAAATGAAAATCATCCTATAAAATAACCACATATATATAATAATACAGTTAATGAATTCTAAACACTTGGGTATATTGTATGAGTATTTTCAACTTTATATCCTAACTAAAAGCATAGATCTTTAAGTAGAATATCATAGGAATATAAGTACTATTGAGTATTTTAAGCATCTGTTTTTGTATAAAGATGAAAGGTTTGCTTATCATTATCATTAGAAATATTTCACACTAAATTCTCAGATGTGATGATGAGCATTACAGGAAAAAAAAATATATATAAAACTAAACTTAACTAATGATCAGATTACCATTACAAATAATAACAAAAGGATTAATCAAGGTGATAATTACATTGCTAATAGAATTATAAGATTTAGTAAAGGTTTACATAGATTTTATAGATTTTAATGGTTTTAGAATACAAGACATTGAGAACTAAAGATGGTACAGCAATTGATTTCAAATTTACAAAATATTGCAACATAAGCTAAAATTAGTTGCAACATATATAGGTTAAAACTAATTGCAACGTAAGTTGCAACATTAAAAGTTGCAACATATTAATTACAGTTCCCATCTTTATTGAGAACTAATAGATATGGTTAAGCGGATAGGTTTATAAGGTCTAGTATTCTTTATATTTATTGTTGCAGATTTGACTTCTATAAACTTATATCATCTATTACTATAAAAGGAGAGACTGAATACAACTATCAAAATATTGTTGATAGTCCTTATATTATCACTTGGTTTTTCAACAAGAGATTTAAGATATTTTTTAATGATATTTTAAAGCAGCAATAGAATTTAAAGAATTATTAATACAGATTAGTAATACCTAATGAAATTATTTTCTTAATATGACGAAATTGACAAAATTGAAATGACTAAAGATGAGAACTATAATTAATACGTTGCAATTTTTAATATTATAACATACATTGCAATTAGTTTTAACCTATATATGTTGCAACTTATACTATTACAACATATATTACAACTAATAAAATCTAGAGTTTAGACAGACGTTTAAATAATAAAGGTAAAACTTGGTTAAATTATATTAAAACCTTATTAAAAATCTGCGAAATTTAGAAAAAGGTAAAACCATATCAAAGCTTATAAAAATGGCAAAACTATATCAAACACTTAGTAAAGATTTAACGAAACTAAAGGTTAAACGTTTAGCTAAATCTAAAATGAGTTTAAACAAGTAACTTTAGTTGCAACTAATTTTAAGTAGGGCAAAAATGGGGTTTCTGAAACAAAAATCCAAAAGATATCTAGAAAGGTTTTCTGACCGCCCACGAATCAATTTTAGCTATATGAATCAACTATAGAATTTAAGCTTCTAGCCAATTTTAACTCAATTATAAATGATAATATCAAACTTGTCTAGGAATTAACCTTCAGATATCAAGAATTATACTGTTTGATTTAGCCATTCTAGCCTGATTTTAATCCCAAATAATATATCAAAAAATTTTTACTATTCTGTTTGCCTCAGAAGGGGTCATCGAAAATTAAGGAACAAAGTGACATGATTTGAGCTAGGCCTGATTATATAAGCCTAAAATGTATATCATATACTAAGTCTAACCTCGAAGAGGTTATATTTAGCTGTTATCTAGTTTGCAAATCAAAAGCTTAATGATTATGTTTTAGCATATTATCAATTTATAAATATACAGAAAACAATTCTAGAGCCATTTCCTTTACACAAACCTGAGACAGAAAATTCTAATCTTTCGTCTACCTATATGTGAAATCTAACTGCAAGAAAATGTCTAACCTCTTGAACACATATCAAACATCAGAACCTTATCCTGAAGTCTATTAACATATTGAATCATATAATAGCCTCTAGTATGAAGATGACAATGATCACAAGATGATCCAGTAGGCTTACCACATCCTGATTTCATGCAAGGCTGGTGCTTTCAAGCCCTATTTTCTCATAATTTTAAAAAAAAGTAATTAAATATTAGGTGACATGAATAATTAATTTAAATTAAGCAAAAGTTTACACATATATATTAGAGGTTAGACTTATTATAATATCATGGTTAGAAAAGATAAAAAAATCGTAAATGTATTTGCTATAATAAGACTTTTGCCACACCTCAAAAACTTCATCAGCATTACAAAAGTAATAAAAATTAATGTAGATTAACTTCTGATAATATATTAAGCAAGCTTCAGCTTCTAAGATATCTAGTCAAAAGGAGAAGCCAAAAGTGATTAACAAAACTCCTGATTCTGAAGCAGGTCCTGACCCATTAACTCAAGCTCATAGAGAGGGATTACCATCTAGTATTAAGATATTTAATGAAGAATATATGAAAGAATTAATTGGTGAGAAAGAACTTAGTGAAGTTGAGCAACAAGACGCTCAGGAATATATTAAGGGAAAGCATTTCTGGTCAATTTATGAGGAAGCAGAAGGAATTTATAAAGAAGAGGAACCACTTAATGATGATATAGTATTTTTGGAAAGAGAACACGATCCTGAAAAACAACACAGCTCTCTTAATTGTATTACTGTATGGGATGTGGTTATTCTATCATATAAGAATCCAGTATATGCATTCAATAAAGAGTAAGGCAATTCAAAAAAAATATGCAGATACACCATATATGCCTCACGTCATAGCATCAGCACGTGATGCAATTACAAATATTCTCAAAGAAGAGCTTTAAAGAAGAGATCAAATAAAATCAGTATTAGTTATATATGCCACATATATATCTTATAAATATAATTGCTTAGGTGATCTTTCAGATCAGGCAAACTATACAAATATCATCATTCATATCATAGAAGCTATCAACGTGAAATTCTTTCTGAGCAATATATAGATAACATATAACCCAATCTGATATAGAAATCAATCAAAAGATTGAAAACTATTTGAAAGAAGAATCAGATAAAATCCTTCTTCAATTAGAAATGATACTTATAGATTCATATACACATCGTTGAGCTCTTGGAGGATCTTATATCTATATACCAAAAAAGCTCACCAATAAAAAATATACTATTAATCCAGATAATCAAGGTTTTGTAGATCCAGTGACAAATAAACTATCTAAAAAGTGTCTTCAAGGTGCTTTAGGTTGTTATTTCGCCTATTAGGATAGATATACAGATCATCTTGAACGAATTTTTTGAGTTATAAAATATAAATCATATTTAGATATGATCAAACTCGATGGAATTTCAATGCCTACTTTAATTTGTCCATGAACATTTCAAAAGATTGTGGAGATGAATCCAGATATCTCCATAAATATCTGGAAGTAGAAAGAAGAAACAAGTACTTCTAAACCCATTCTTTTTAATAAAAACTATAACTGACAACATATTTCTATCCTATAGTCCTTACACATATTACAAAATCTGAGAAAGAAAAATATGGGCAAAAGAATCACTTCCTTTGGATCAAGAATCCAGATGGGTTAATATATAAGAATAATGCTAATAAAGTTAAAAAACATCTCTGTAACTAATGCTTTCAAAGCTTCCAATCAATAACATCTTTAGTCTATAATCAACAATAATGGTGTTTCAGATTGGATGAAGCCTCACAGAGAGTCAGTATGCTAGTAAAAGATATTAATAATTTTGAAGAGTTCAGGAATTATGGCCATCAGATCAATGCCTCATGTGTTATCCTTGCATATTTTAAGTCATTAAAGAAGAAGTGTGACACAAATTATAGTAGAAATATGTGAAAGATAGTAAAAGAAGAAGCTAATAGTTTTAGCTATAAAGTCCACTGGATTGATACTGAAGAAACATGTGGCCTCTTCTTATATCGCGAAGAAAATGCAGTAAAGAATTCATTCAAAGGATCGATCAAGAATTGGTAGAAATAAATAAGGTCTTAGCTGTTAAGCATAAGTATATTATTACAGATGACTACCAAAGAAGGTTTAAAGAGGCAGATAGGTGTTAGATCTGTGAAGGCAAGTTTAGTATATAGATACAGATATGATTAATAGATTAGAAAATAAGATTGCAAATCTCACTGAAAAACTTACAGAAATTGTTCAAGATCCTAAATCGTATAATAAAGAAAAAATTCCTGAGGGTACAAAGGTAGCTTCCCTAAAGAGATATCAAAGTGAATCTAGAAAAAAGAAAAGAGTACCAAATCAGAAAAGGATCTCAAAAATCTTTATACAGAATTGCTAAAGGATGTTAAGAATCCTGAAGACTATAAATCCTTAAAATTAGCAATCTCTAAATCATAAGCTAAACTTGCTAGAAAAGAAGTTAGAGATAAAAAGGTCTAAAATCATTGTTATATTACAGGTAAATTCTGAAAGGCATCTCATAATACCATAATACTTGCAATCATAAACTTCAGATTGAGCTATAGAAGACACCAATCCCAATTATATTCCATAACTTTTGGGAATATGGGAGGTTTGCTAGGAAAATGGGGCTCTGAGCATTTTTTATTAAAATTTTAATTTTTATTGCATTTTAGTTT
>CAMKVN010001247.1:0-19782 GCA_946474995.1 Funneliformis geosporum | reverse complement strand
GCCTTCTTAATCATAAGATAATGCTAATTAAAATTTTGTATTCGGGTGATGCAATACTTTTGAGCGCCACTGTATATCGAAAGTAAAACAAATTCGTTATGTACGCCACATAGTTAAAATAAAGCCGAAAGTGAGCGAAAATTTACAAGAAGTCAGGTGAGTAATCTCAGGGTCTATGATGCACACGTGTTGACGATGGAATTCTCAGACAGTATAACAAGAACATCAAGTATTAATGAAACCAATATTTAATTAGCATATTTACCATACCTTATTTTTAATTTAACGACTTTGACTGATGATTTGGCGTTAAACTTGTTTTCTCTTTATATTAACTATAGATATTTTCATTTTTCCGGAACATAAGAAGAGCAAAGAATTAATTTGATGCTAGGACTTGCATTGAATGGCCTAGGAAGCGCATACTCCCTTCATAATAAATATGTTTTTCTATGTTTTTTTTCGTGCAATACTAACGTTAAATTGGAGCAAAATAAAAAGGTTTGTTATAATTTTGTGATATTATATTATAGAAGTATAATAATATGTTATACAATTTCTTCCGTTATATATCCAGTAATTATTACACCTTGCAAAGAAGATATCATTTTAAAAAAATGATATAAAATCTTTCCTTTAGAATAATAACAATATAAATGATAAGTATCATTTTAAAGGAATGATAAAAAATAAATTATTTATAATCAACTAACTTATTTTAATGTAAATTTGATCCGTGAATTATCCTAAAATATTCGGATAGTTTTTAAAATAATAACAAATCGAATTAGATAATACATTATACATCATCACCTAATACTTTAATCTCAGATTGTGATATTTTTAAATTTATTTTTTTGATTTCAATTATCTTACAGTAACAATAAAAAAATTATTTCATTTTTTTATGTGAAAAGATATTCGGTTAAAAATTTTTTATTGTATTGAATGTTCTACAAATTGACTAATGGTGGACATATTTGCTCATGTGATAAAGACCGACAAACAATTATAAACAATTATGCGTGTGACTAATAAACAATGCCGATTTAATGTCACCTATCAAAAGCTTTTTAATATAAAAATTTATATTGATCGAACTAAAAAAAAAAGGTAACATTATCTTTTGTAATGGAAATTTTTTTTTATTTTCCTTTAAAGATAGCAGTTCTTTTCTCATTAAATGCCTTCAATGCTACAAAATATAAAATCCAATTAAAAATATCAACATATAAAGAGATGATATGAATAATTTGTATTGAATATTATTCTACCTTCGACACGGTCTTCTGTAGGGATAACCTTGGCGTAACATTCTTGTTCAAATTCCAATGCAGAATCCCTAAAACAGGTTAAAGATATTAAGTAGTCAATATATGAATTCTCGAGAATATTCATTTAATTTATAATTATAATTCGAATTATAACTTACAGATCAAGTTGACCGCCACGATTAATAGCCAATTTAGCCATACGAACGGCAATTGGTCCTTTCATCGAAAAAAGAAGTATTTATATGTAACAACGAAGTGATGATCTAATAAATAAAAATCTTAATTACCACAAGGTAAAATTTCTCTTGCAATATTCATTGCAAATGTTATCGATGAACCTTCCATTGTTGCATAATTAACCATTCCTAAATAAAAAAAATTGGTTACTGTTAATAAGAATACCTTTACTTCTTGATTTAGCAAATTATGAACGTACCATCTTCAAGTGCACCTTTTGCGTTTAATGTTCGCCCTGTAAATATCATTTCTTTAGCCTTTGCAAAACCAATAGCGCGTGACAACCGCTGAGTACCACCAGCACTAATCAATATTAAACGAATAACATAAATCATTAAATTCACGTATATATTAAGACTGATTAAAAATTACCCTGGTATAATAGCATGTCTAGTTTCAGGAAGTCCAATCTTGGCATGTTCACCTAATTTTAAACGATGTGAATCGAAGATAATGTATGAGAAAAAGTCAATGTTTTCACTTACCGGCAACGCGCATATCACAACACAGAGCCAACTCAAGCCCCCCACCTAAACAAACGCCATCAATTACAGCAATCGTTGGGACAAGAAGTGACTATAAAAATAAAAAATAAAATTAAGTTTATACATCCACACATGAGTGTAAAATTCGAGAAGGAGGGGGTTGAATTTTTACCTACTTCGAGATTTCGGAATGCTCCTCGCAAATTTTGAAGGAATTCTTTAATTTCTGGTTCTGACATATTAGCTCTTTCCTATTATTAATCATATGATGTAATTATATTTTAATTACAACAATATTCATAAAATTATTTTACCTTTAGATCAGCTCCTGAACAAAATGCACGATCTACCAAACTCCCCAATAAAACAACTCGAACATCACTATACAAATCAACTCAAAAACATGAGATAAATTCAAAAATTCAAATTAATGTGGATTACAAGTTACAACGAGAAATTTTGAGTAACCTTTTATTTCTTAAGTTGTCCACAACGTCACTAAATTCCCTTACAAGTTTTCTTGAGAAAGCATTCTTTGTAGTTGGACGATTAAGATATATTATAGAAATTCCTAATTAAATATAAATTCCGTTTAATTTTGATATTTTTAAATTTGTTTCTTACTACGAAACTTGCGATACCTTTATCTTCACCTTCCAATTCTTCGACAAAACATTCTGGTTTTAGTGAAGTACTATACGATTGTCGTAAAGTTTGTTGAAAAATACATTTTATTTGAGTAGAACGCTGTACATTAGCATTTAAAGTAAATGTTCTAAAGGTAAATGTTCGAAGAGCAAATGATAGCATTTTTGTATGTCAAAAAATTATAAATAGGCAGGTGATGTAATTTATAATTTATATGAGATCCAATTAAAGTTTGTTTGTTCATTCAGTTTATTCAGTTTCATCTACAAGATCATCCGTTGATCTGAGTTTTAGTTTTTTCGGATTAAGAATTTGAGAGGTTTTTTGATTGGTACGAAAACTTTAGTATGGTCGGCAATAATGTATTACGATATCAACAATTAGCCCCGTTGTTGGTTTGCACATTATTTACATTGCATTAATTAAATTACGATTTATTCCTATATGAGCTATCAAAAAAAGATATAAATGGAAAATTCAAACCTATTTTTTTTCCTTTTTATTTTTTTATTTTTTACAAAACAATATTTTTTAAAAAATGAATTCTGTAGTCGACTCCAGTGAAGTCCCATTATTCGGAGAACAACATATTCCGGTATTTTATTTATTAATTTTTTTTTTCTTATGGACCACCGAGATATAATATATTTAATTTTTAAAAACGAATTTTTTTTTTTTTTTTATGATACAGGTGTATTTGAACGTATATGATATGGTAAGTTGAAAGTTATTAATAGAGCTTAAAAGAATGAAAAGCTTATACTCGAGTATTTTTATTAGTTACCGAGGGGAAAAATCACAGATATTGGTTATAGAATTGGAGTTGGAGTATTTCATTCCGGTGTAGAAATTCTAGGAAGGGAATACAATTTTGGAGGTCATGATTATGATTTTACTGGAGTTTTTGTAATGAGACCAAAAATTGGCCCACCGAACGTAACATTTAAGTAAGCTTTGCTCAGAATAAATTATTTATGCGAAGGCGAAATGCTCAATGTTCTTTTTTTTTTGTAGAGAATCCATAGCGATGGGATATACAACATTGGACAAGGAAGAGATAAAAAATGTTATTGATGAGCTATCAGCCGAATGGCGCGGAAATAGTTATAATTTGCTAACAAGGTTTTTTTTATTTATTAATTATTTTTAGATTTTTTTTTATGATTTAATTTAACAATCAAGTTTTTTTTTTATTGCAAATTTTTAGAAATTGTAATCATTTCTCAAGTGAATTATGTAGCCGGTTAGTTGGTAAGGCCGCTCCAAGTAAGTAACGTTCATCATCAAACAAAGGATTCGGTTGCTTTTTTTTTAGGTTAAATTTCTGAAATAAAATATATTTATTTATTTACATTAGATTGGATAAACAGAGCCGCCAAATTAGGAACTTTCTTTCCATGTAGGTTTTGCTTTCAAATTTCATACATATTTTCTATGTTGTACCTTAAGATTTTTAGTTACCTCAAATTTCCACGAATACAATTATGAATATCAAAATTAAATCAGGTATTCATTCTAATAGTTGGATAATGAGTACCATGGATAAGTATTTTGCTAGTGAAGTACATGTTCCTACCACTGCAACTTCCATGACTATCGTTGAGGTACAAAAAAATGTAAAATATTAGAGGTATAACATAAAGATGTAAAAACCATGTGTTTTAACCGAATAATATGTTTGTAACTTTTATTACAACTCATTGAATCAAAAGGTGTTGTACCAAATGGATGGATCGAACCGCCAGAGCTTGAAGGTGGAACAAATCCGACTACGACAACCTCAACTATAACGACTACGATCACAACAGGTCCAACTAATGGTCGGAGTTATGAACCACTTGTTATCCCTGATACTCAAGCATTAAAAGGCTAGTTCAGCTTGCAATTACTAAAAAAAACCCATACATCCATTTTAATTTCATCCTTAATCTTGTACATAATAATTATCATCATCCATCATCATCATCATTTAGACTGACTTTATCCTTTTTGACATTTTCTTTTTTATTGGAAATCATTTTTCATCTTAACATTATTATTACAATAAAATTATATTGAAATATTTTATTATTATCAAAAGAGATGATACAAATTACTTATAATGTGTCAATCCTTTAATATATATAATTTACACGATAATGGCATTGCCATTGATAAATTAAAATCATAAAAAATAAAAATACAAGGAAAAAGGATAAAAAAAATGAAAATAAATTATTTCCCATCTAATTCTCTTTCATGATGATGTCGATCACCAACCCCCGTTTCACCATTTATTTCATCACCGTGTTTAGGATGTTTGCGCATGCGAGTCATTCGGTTAACACCTTGTACAAGGTTAATTGCCTTTCTAAATGTTTCTTTTGCAGAAAAATTTTTTCTTACGTTTTCTAAAATATCAACGTCGGTAGCGGACTTAAACCATTCATCATTTAATGCTTCATGTGCTGTTACGCGTTTTGAAGGATCAAATGTCAACATTTTATCAATAAAATCTGTGGCTAAATAATCAAAGATAAGTTATTAAATGATTCTTAGTAAATGACAATTTCTTTAAAGGTTACCTACCTTTCATCGATATTTCTGACCAATAATCTTCGTCATAATCATATATACCGGACATAATACTTTCAAATAATGCAGCTTGATCATCACCCCAAAATGGGGTATATCCGCATAATAACGTGTACGTTATAACACCTATACTCCAAATATCAACGGGTTTACCATGTCCCGTTTGTAATAGTACTTCAGGAGCTACGTAACTATATTTAAGAAAAGAAAGAAAGAAAATGTTAATGCGATCGGTTATAACCGATTAACTTCTTTGAATAGTATGATTTACCCGGGTGTTCCACATGCGGTCATCAATACATCATTATCGGTCTTCAAAATTTTTGACAAACCAAAATCTGTAATCATCAACCTTGCGTCATCAGATTTATCTTTAAACAAAAGGTTTTCGGGTTTTAAATCTCTATGCACAATCTAGATATAATACATTAAATATTAATCTCGAAAATCCATCAACCATTGAGAAAATGATTTCTTCTTAACTTACTTCATGATCATGCAAGTAGGCAACGCCTTCTAATATTTGTTTTACCAAATTAGCAGCGTCTTGTTCCGTATAAGATCCTTTTAATAATAATTGATTAAACAATTCTCCTCCGCTAGCTAAATCTGTTATAATATATACACCTTCCTTTGATTCATATAGATCGTGTAATTTCACAATATTTGGATGATTTACTTGTTTTAATACATCCAATTCTGTGCTTAACATATTCTCTTTTCCTATATAATTATCAAAAGTCAAGAGTACTTTCTTAAAAAAATAATAAACAGATTGTGAAACTTATAAATACCTTTTATTGCATGTTTGGAAAGAATTTTTAAAGCATAGGATTTCCCGGTTTTTCTATCAACACATTCTTTGACAACAGCAAAAGTTCCTACTCCTAAAACTTTTTTTAATATTCTATAAGATTTTTCTAATTCTAATGGATAAGTAATTTCTCCATCATCTTTTTTAAATAATGCTAAAATTCTATTCATAGTAATTCTAATTATATATAAAAAAAAAAATTTATGGAAAAATTAGGAAAAATAGGGGATGTAAATGCAAAATAAAATCGTGGAGAAAATATTATATTTTTTCTCCGATATCGAAAATCTGACGTATAAACGCATATTTTCATTACACAATAAAAAAAAATATTTGATGCGCATACCAATTGCCGTTTGTAAAAAAAATGGATTTCGTTACCTTGTTTGTTCTTTAAGCTGTTGTTTAAATTCATCGTTAATATGATCCTTATATGTTTTTTGTGCGATTTTAATCAATTCCATCATGCTGCGGTATTGATCTATTTAAGATTTTCCTTCAATAAATAAAAAGGCGGTGAATGAAAAAAAATTTATATAACCCGAGAGAAAAATCAAAGGTTTATATATTTTTTTTAATTGTAACCATTTACTATAGTAAAAGAATATTAGATTCCCTTTTATTATTTTACTAAAGTTGGGAAAAGTTTAGTATCATTAAGTCATAATTGCGTAAATAATTAAAAATTTTGCTCGCTGGGGATTTTTCCACAATTTTTACGTGGCGTTTTTATTGTCTTAATGGTATAATGGAATGTACTACAGCATAGTTCCCATGATATTAAAATTTTTCTAATCCAACTGTCAAATGGTTAAATAGTGAAAATCAATGGTTCATTAAGTATTTATACTAACGCTAAGAAAGAAATAAATAGATTTAAATAAAATTCCTATATTAATATTTAGCGATATCTAGCCCTTTTTCTGATATAATAAAAGATTGAAGGCTAATTATAATTCATACATTTTGGTCAAATTATGAAAGAGTTTGAATTATCATTATTAGTATTTTAAAGAATTCTAAATCTTTAACCAATCTAATTAAAATTTATTAAATTATTAGTAAAATTATCAATTTAATTAGAATTATTAAAATTTTTACCTGATTTTAGTTTTAACAAAGATTATTAAAATATTTAATATTTTTTGAATTATAATTAATTTTATATTCTTTATAAATAAATATAAAGATTTAATCAATATAAAAATAAAACAAGTAATGATATTAAATAAAAGTAAATAAACTCTAATTATTTAAGTTAATATTAAACCTGAACTTATTTTACTAAAATAATGTACCATTCTGAAATTAAACACTCTTTTTTTACTATGAGAGTCTTAATTTTGGATAATAAAAAAAAATTCCAAAGCTATTTTTTTAAAGATTAAAAGAGTGATATAAAATGTTTAATAATTATCTAATGATCTATAGTTATGTGATAGTTATAGATGAAAATAGTAAAATTTGAGTTATTGCTTATCATTTTTCTTATCTTGCTAATGTAAAAAATAATTTGATTATAAGAAATACTTTTGATGCTTGAAACTAAAAGTAACTTAAATAAAAGTTATCCAGTTTTAGCTTTTGCAAAATTATCATGATTATTATTGTGTAGCATAATGTGAATTTATTATAAAAGCACAAATAAATTCTATCACAAAGCCTGTTTAACTTATACAACATGCTGTTATAAAAAAATAAAAAGTTTACTTAGAAAAAGTTTTTAAACATAAAAAATTTGTCAAGTAATTTTACAATTTATTTTCAATTAAACAAAAGAGACAAATCATCATTTATGCTAAAAAAATAATAGAAATAAAATAGCCAAAACAATTTGGTCTTGATATAGTATAATTGGTTATTAGGTAAAAACAAATAAAAGCTAGGAAATTGAACTGAACTAAAATAGCAAGCAAGTTAATTCTAATTGAATTGTTTTTTACTCAGAAGCAGGACAAAAATTACATGATTAGATAATTAGATAAAGAAAATAGAGATTAGATATTACTTATATAATCATACTAGTTAAAATGATAGAGATTTTAAAAGAGCCTAAAATGAAAAATCTTTATAAAGATTCAGCAAAAATTTCAAATCTTCAAATCATTTAACATTTGCATTTATGAAAAAAATTAATCTTTCTCAATAATGACTTACTAAAATCTTACAAAAACTTCCTACACAAAATAATGAATTATTATAAAACCTTTATCAATTTCTTAGAACAGAAAATGCTTCAAACTATCTAATATTCTTAATATAAATAAAATAATTGTCTGGTTCAATATGATGGGAAATTTTATTATTAATTAGACAGGTAAAAAAACAGTTCATATTTATAGAACTGGCAATGAATAAAACTGATTTAATTATTTTATAATATGCTATAGATTATGTTTATTTTTTGATTTTTTTTGTAATATTTAATCTTTGTAAGAAATAAATTTAATATTTAAAAAATTTTTATTCTAAATAAAACAAAATTTCTACTAATCTGTATCTTTAAAAAAAAATGATTATTATATAGTAAACATGATCTAATTATATCTGGTATAGTATTTGGTTTTAATATAATGGATAGATAGGTTCTAATCTAATAATAAAATATGTTGATTATATCAATAAACTAAAAAATTGATGATAAATTCAATTTCCTAATAATAAGATATATGGGAGGTTTGCTAGGAAAATGAAGCTCTGAGTATTTTTTATTAAAATTTTAATTTTTATTGCATTTTAATCCAATATTATCAAAAATTAAAATGCAATAAAAATTAAAATTTTAATAAAAAATGCTCAAAGCCTTATTTTCCTAGCAAACCATCCATATGATTCTTTTAGAGAATATTTGAAAGGCTTAATTAAAAAAATTTATGAAATTGACATTGATTTAGCAGTTATATTAAGTAATTTAACAAGTATTTGCTAACCTTTTAACATTGTAAGCAATAAATTATTCAAAGATAATCTTTATAAAGAATAGCATATTTGGATGATCAATATCTGTATCAGAAAAACTATTTGTATTATGCTAGATTATGTAATATTTACAAATAGGTAAATGTTTATGAGATAATATTCTAAATAAGTAATTATCTAATTTTTTAAACATATAAAATATCTACTTCTTTGAATGAATTAGAATAAATTTGATATGAAATACAATAAAAAAAAATGAAAATTTTAATATTGAGATAGACATGTATGACCTATAAGTAAAATTAATAAAATTCTAAAAAGTCCTAATTGGTCTTTATGAATTTAAAAATAATTTTTATTTATATATTATTAATTAAATTTTTTAATAATAAATTTATCTTAATTAAATAAATTTTTTTATTAATTTAAAATAAAAAATTTTTTAAAAATTAGAATATACTTAATTTAGGATTTGGTCTTAGGATCTAGGTTCTAAATTTAATATTTTAAAGATTTTTTAAATTTTAAAGAAATTTTATTTTATTTTAATAAGTAACATTAATTAAATATTATTTATAATAATAATATTTTAAAAAAAAAATCTTTAAATTAATAATTTTTTTAAAATCAATCAGAACTTTTTAGGATTTTTCTAATCCTATTCATAAGCTAAGTATTTTAAATAATATATATATTTTTTTTAACTTATTTGCATTAAATACTTTTATTATATTTTAGTAAATGATTATCTTTTTGAATTGAATTAAATCTTTTTTTATATAATAATTTTGGATTTATTAAAATAATTTAAAAAATCTTTTATTATATATTCAAAATTAATAAAGAACATTTATAAACATATTAGAGAGTTGCTTATTTTTAATTATTATACATATTACAGTAAACTCTTGATATAACGAATTCTAGGATCTGGATATCAACTTCGTAATAAGCTTATAACAAATTTTTTAAAGAATTTAATTGGTTAGTTCATTATAGTAAGGTAATTTTAATATATTTGATTTAAAAATTCGCTATATCAAGGTTTGACTGTATAAGATATTTAATTTTAAGGAATGCTTAATTTTAAAATGATATAATAATTATATTTAACTTATAAAGTAAATTTATAATTTTTTGTAATTTTTTTTTATTATAAAGCTTTTATATTATTTTACATTTTCAAAGTTTTTTTTGTGAATTATAAATAAATACTAGGTAACGGAAACCGTTAGAGTGTTCAAAGCGTATTAAAATCAGTGATACATAATAGTAAAATTAAAAATGTAACAATAAAGTGATACAAAAAAATAACAAAATTTAGTTGATACAAATTAATTTTATTAAATATTTTACCCACCTATGAAAAAAAAATTATCAATTGGCTAGCATTTGAGGAATCATAGAAATTAACCTTCTCTCTTCTGCCAATCTCTCTTGTAATCTCTTACAAGTGCTAACACGATGGAGTCTTTCAAATGAAAATAGTATAAAAAGGGTGTTTACGAAAGCACAAACCCAGGATATGGCTACGAACGAAAGGTCTGCTGCATATTCTCTTTTTTTTAGATCCATTACAGCCTTTCGCAAAGTTAAACCCTGACTTTTATGAACTGTGATTGCCTACGCAAGACAAATAGAGACCTGTAAGCGTGAACAAGGTTCATTTTTTCCCATCCAAGTATGTCTAATGGGAATTATTAGAATGACTTTAATTCCTTCTGCAATTACGATAACAGGACCAGTATAACCATCAAATTCTATAAGTACTACATTAGAAAGTGAAGGAGGACCCTAATCTTCTTCAAAGATAATGTTTAGGATTGTTCCTACTGAACTATTGACTAACCCTGCTTCTGTCTATAAGTTAACTCTAAGCATAACCCTCACACTTCTTGCTAATAACAACTGCGATTCAAGACCCTTCGCTATATCTAAATCAGCTTTACGAGCTTCACTCCCACCAGTATGAATAGCAACAATCCTAGCAACAGGACATTTCAAAGATTTAAGCTTATCATTATTGTATTCAGCAATATCAGCCTTCTGAGGTAAGGCGCATGATGCATCTGAAAAACTGGATTGTTCTACAGGTAATACAATTGATGTATCATTAAATTGTATTGCAAGTAATTTTCAGTCATCCATTGTTGATTCACCATCACGCAACCACAACAGCAAGGCTCTGAAATTGTATTGATCTTTTGAATCTCCCAATTGTCATTGAACAATGTCAAGCTTATAGACCTCACGAAAATGTCTATACACAGAAATACCATCAGATGATAATGAATCTCGTCAAGGGTTTTGTGAATACATAGGTTCATCAAGAATGGGAGGAAGTTGCCCAAAATCACCAACTAAAATCACCAAATGACCTCCAAATATTTGATTCTGTTGCTCTGGAAAGGCCTGTTATAGTCATAAGTCAATTAAGGCAAGCATACGACATCTGACCATGCTCTTTTCATCTATAATGAAATATCTCACTTTATCTAAATTCTTTTGTAATTTTTTTAGTCTCTCACCAGTCAATTCAAGATCATCATTTTTGGAAACTGGAATTGAAAGAGCTGAATGGATTGTTAAGCTGCGAATATTAAATGCAGCTACACCAGTTGGCGCAAGCACAAGTACTGGCGATCAATTATTAATATCACAATTTATAGCAATTTCACGAAGTCGATTTCAAATCATTTTAATCAAAAATGACTTGCCCGTTCCAGCAGTACCCATTATGATAATTCCAAGCGGTTCAAGTTGACCAGGATTTGTAAGTAAATTAACATAATGAGATTCAATTCATTGGAATATCGTTAACTGTTTAGGATTTAACATTTGATAGTCTACAACAGTGATGTGCATTTTATGCTTCCAATGGTAAAAAATTTGATTGGAAGCTTCCAATCCAAATAATTTTATTAATAAATTGTGCTTTTAAACCTTCCAAAGATGCTTCCAAAGGTGCTTTAATCTTCCAAGTGCACATTACTGGTCTACAACACATGTATCCAAACGTTCATCATCATCAAGTTTTATATTATGTGCTTCCTTTATAAAATAAGACGTAGCAGAAAGATCAAGATCTGGATAACGGCATCTAACATCATTAAACCAGTCAAAATTTCGATTGATATCATGTAAACCCAAATTCGAAGACATCTTGATTGCTGCATTTGGTGTTATTTCTGACAGAATCATCCAATCAGGACGTAATTGATCTTCATTACCAAGATCTTCTGAATCTGGATCACTTTCTTCATCACCATCTGATTCTTTATCCAGGTTAACCACAGGTAAACCAAGCAAATCAGTATGCTCTGATTCAATCATTGCACAATGCTGATTAAAGAGATCTGATCACGGGAGATCATCACCATCTTCAGTAAATTTTTGAAGATTACGATAACTAACATGAAGAAGTACCTTTAGATGATAAAATTCATCCCATTGAGGATCATTAATTTGAGGTGAAAGGTGTGGCCAAATTCTGACAATGTTTTCTCATTTGCATGGTTTTCACTGACCTCTCCAAAGTTATATCTTAGGTAAAGTTGAAAAAGAGTAATGTTCTCAAGTTCAACAGGTCGATCCTAATACTTCTGAAAAGACGATTGCACAGTTTGGCCAACTTTAGCATTTAATGAAAATGATCTATCATTTCTATTTTCAGATCCACAAAGCTAACGCAGAGTTTGCTTGTTGAGGTTCAAGGATACAAATTGACAACTTGAATGATAAAGGGAAAGGCCGAGAAGGAGATGACATATTTCTTACGTGAAAATATCTCACTCCACAACAGTATTGAGCAATAGACCTTGAAATACTGACAGAGACGAAGCATCAGGATTACTATTATTCAGTATTCTTGTCAATATATCTGAGAAAGTCTCAAAACGCTATTCCAATTTGGTCGCATACTTAGATATATACTATAAGGCTGTATTCATACTTAGAACCAGTTTTAAATTGACGTTAGTCCACCATCCTTGAAGCTGCAACTGATTGTGAGGATTTACATACAGATTATTTCTTGCAGTTATTAGCTCAGGATGTCAATTGACATCACATAAGCACATATTTTGCACAATTTCTTTAGGAAAACCAAATCTGCAACATTGTTGACCTGAGAAATTTACACGAAGACAATATGATACGTTGCATTGTGTATGACGTTGTAATTTATTAACTAATTCAGCATAATCTTGTAGGTCATCATGCAACTCTTCATATCATTTCTGGCATGGATGTTGATCTGAAACTGACACATTAAGGTCAGAATTGATTGTGGTAGATAATGAATCCAAATACTTAATCACGTTAATACTCATTTCTTTATTTTCCTTCATTTTCTCTCAGTCAATGTTAGGCGTATCTTTTCTCTTACCTATATTATGCATATGTGTGCTACCCCGATGCTACCACTCAAAATGGTACCACCAATCATCAAGATTCCATTTAGGGATCAACACCTTTTCCATGAACAATTTAAACCGTTTCTCAAAGAATCAAATTGCAAGATAATGATTATCTATTAAGTTTTGCCTGCGACTCATGTTCAATTCTCGATCAGTCAATAAAGAATCTCCTTGTGATATAAGTCCTTGTAGTTTCGGCTAATGCAGGTCAGCAGCATTAAAAATGAAAAACACCATTCCCTAAGAATTCAATTGTCTAATCATGTCTGCTAGTTCAAATCTTCTTCTACTCCAGAATTGTCACGATTCATGCAAACTTTCTCCAAAATGTACAATTTTGTCAGCTATATAACCATCAGTTTCAACTATATTTCATACTTCTTCAACAGTATATTGTTTACCATTCAAACTCTGCTTGACATATATCTTAGCTTCTTGCGAATTCAAAGCAAAGTAACGCCAGCGAGTATGATGAGCAAACCTTCTATCCTTATACTTAAGCAGATGCGAAAATACTCAGCGGGTTTAATATCTCTAATGTGTTCTGAACAAAGATCAATATCACCAGTTGGATACAGAGTGGGAAATGCGTACGCAATGTATCCGATAGTTTGAAATTTGTACAGGATGGTTATCAATCTTCGGCTATATAACAGAACTTTCATCAGATTGCATTTGATCAAGCGTGTCAGCAATGACGCATTTCTCTTTAGTAGACAGAAGAGAAGCAGGAACAAAGTTACTATTTATAAAGTCATCAGTATCATTTTCATTGTCATCATTAAAGTGATCAGCAGTATTTTCAATACGAGATAGCAGATCATCAATTAGACCATTTTTAAGTAAAGTACACAACACTTCTTCATCAATGACAATATCCACATAATACTGATTATTTTTTTTTAACCAGTAAAGAGCTTGAACAACTTTAGTCTGACAAACATTAAAATTCTTAAAAGGCAGATTGTTTGCAGATTGACGGCATATAATAAGAACATTAACTGAAGAAGGATTTCGAGGAAGTCGTGATGAAAACTCTAACAAGTCCTGTGGAAAATTGATTACATTACCACAGTACACATACTGACCTCTATGAAGGCAATAGATAGAAATGATAGGAAAAATTCGCGTGATTAGCATTTTTCTATCTCAGTAAGTCCTAATAAAACATCTGATACATCACCCAGATTCATGTTATTCACAGCTGAAAACTTTTTTACCAGATTTTTGTCTCCATAGTAGCGATGACATGCTCCACATACAAGATCGATAGAAGGAAATTGTTCTTTACATATAGAGCAAAGATGATTCGCAAGACTATTAATCTTATACCGAAAGTTATGTAGGAGTTTTCGATCTGATTCAGGAAGAGTACCTTCTTCTGTATATTGCATCTAAATTTCTTCCTGCTGTTTATTGAGACATTCATCAATACTTTTTAAAACATAGGATTCTTTTCTTTTACGTTTGTGTTCACAATCCTTTGTTAATCTTTCTTTATGCTGATCATCTGATTCAGCTGCTCTTTTCACATGTTTATTCATTTTATCACATTCAAGACAAATATGGGAGCTTTGCAATAGAAAGGGAGGAAACTCTAAAAAAAATTTTTTTTTGAGTTAATGTTAAATCTGGACTTATTTTACAAAAAAAATCATAATTAGCTTAGAAAGTAAAATTTTAATTTTTTTAGAGTTTCCTTCCTTTCTATTGCAAAGCTCCCATATCACGATGGACAGAAGGTTCATTAGCTCTGGTTTTTCATTTTCGTAGTATATCACGAAATGGTTGATTATTCATTTTCAATTCATAATTTTTAGATGCGATAAATATCAAGGAAATCAAATATGATTTTTAAGACGATTGTAACAATCAATTGCTTAAAGGTAATTCACAGGTTTATATTCAATTTTATTATTATATACAATCACAAAGATAATGCATATGATATTATTATACAAATAATTTTTTACAATTAATTAAAAAGATTGTAAAATACATGTTAAAATAATCTTAGATCAGTTTTATTGTAAATTCGTTAGTTGTTTTTAATTTTTTTTAAATATATCAACTGCGTTAGTGCATAATTGTAAATTACAAATAAAAATAAAAAATAAAAAATAAATAATTAGTTTGGTTTGTTATTATTATTAATTTAATGCTATTATTGTTATTTTAACAGTTACATCTAATCTCGGAATTTCATTGGATAATAAACGCGTGTGAACAGACAGAATTATCATTGATATGGAGTCTAACTGTAAGTATTCTACATATACGCTTCAGACAATTATTTAAAATCTATAACTAATTTATATTTTTCTAATTAAATTAAGAATGTATGTTAAATAATAATTTTATTTCATATTTAATAAAAAGAAGATAATATAAAATATTAATTTATATTTTGATAAGGAATTTTATAAAATAATATGTATTAATTTTAAATTAAAAAATATATAAAGTATCTAAAAATTCAGTTTATAAATAATTTGATTTAATTAACAAAACTAACAAATATTGATAGTATATTAATATAATCTAATGCTTTATAAACTATTAAACAATTAAGTTTATAAATAATAATATTTATTAATTTTTAATTATATGATGAAAAATATTTTTTTTAATAAAATTGATTTGCTTTATTAATTAAATTTCCTATAAATAATTTATTATTAATATAAATATTATAAAATAAAATTAATAATTTTATAATTCTTACAACTATTTTTATAATTTTCAGGTTATCAATAATTTTTAGTCACAATCAGTCATATTCAATCATAATATTTTATAGTAATTTTATTTAAAATATTTTTGGTTGTATTCAGTTTCAATTTATTAATGATTCAAAAATTATGAAAATATCTATAAATAAAAATGATTTGATTTTAACTTTTTTTTATTAAGTTTTTTGATATTATTTTTATTAATTTTTTATACATTTAATTGCAATATTTTTCTTACAAAATATTTTCAATTATATCACTTGCATTTAGTCTTAATTTATTAATAATTCAGAAATTATAAAAATAATTGTAATATAATTTTATCAAGTTTTAATTTTATATTATTAAGTAATAGCAAAGTTTTTAAAAATATAATTATTTTTATTAAAATTTATTTACATAAATATAATTATTCCTTATTATAATTACAAGTTTTGAAACACTATAAAGAGTAACTATAAAAAGTTTTATTATTTTTAAAATTTTAATATAATATAATTATATTAATATATATCTGTAATTTTTTAATTATATATAAGCTTATAAACAAATATATAATTAGAATTGATTGTATTTAAACCTTAATTATTAATATTAGAAATTTTATATTTATTTTAATTTTTAAATCTTAAAGAATAATTAATAAAAAATTTATAATGTAAATTTTATATTAATTTTAAATAATTTAATAATATATATCAAATTTTTTTAAGAAATTTAAATATAAAAATATTTTTAAGCATTTGATTTAAAAAAATATAACTTTTTCCTTTCTAAAATTTCTAATTTAATGAATAAATAATTCTGAAAACAAATTACATAAGTCACTAATTAATTTTCTTATAATATAATACTCTTTTTTTCATATTTGATAATATAATTGAAATCATTTTTTTTTGCATTAATATTATTTAGTAAACATTCAGCTAATTTGGTCATATGATTCAGCAAAAATTCAGCTTAAGTTACAAAAATCAATAGTCATTTGTTATACTATATATGGAAGCTTTGTAGTAAAAAGAAGAAAATTTTAAAAAAATTAAAATTTTACTTTATAAGCTAAATAAGCTAAATATAATATTTTAGTTAAATAAATCCAGATTTAACATTATTTTAAAAAAGAAAAATTTTTTTAAGTTTTCTCTCTTTCTATTGTAAAGCTCCTTTCTATATAATTTAATATTATTTCATCATTATGACTTTTGGTAAAAATTCAGCTCAAATTACAAAATTTGATAGTTATTTGTTATATCATATATAATTTAGCATTATTTTAATACTAAGATTTTTCAGCTAACATTCAGCTAATTTGATCATGTAATTCAGCAAAACTTCAGTTTGATAATAAAAATCAATAATAATTTATTATTCTATATATAATTTAGCATTTATTTCAGCACTAAGATCTTTTAGTTATAATATTTATTAAAACTTTAGTCAGACTCAAAAATTGGTAACAAATTAATTGTATCTTAATAATCAAAATCAGTAGAACTGATTTTTGTGAAAATTATAATATTATACAATCAACTTTCTCTAAGTATACATCTTGAGATCATAATAAAAATTTGAGAAAATGTATACTTAGAAAGGGTGTGCATTTAGAGAGAGAAATTTTATATAATTTCTATATACTTGTAATTAAGTAAAAATATGTATTTAAAGAGAAAATATATAATGTATGCATTTAGAGAGAGTTGATTGTAATTGAATAAGAGTAATCATCCTGAAAGAAATGATACAATTATTCCAAAGAGATAGAAATTATTTGTAAAAAAAATTAACAAAATTATCATTAAAAAAATAAACAAAATTATTTCTAAAGAAATAATAAAATCATTTTGAAAGAAACAATACAATCATTCCAAAAAAATGATAGAAATCATTCCAAATGGAATGATACATTTATCTCTAAAAATATAATAGAAATCATCCTAAAAAAAACAATAAAATCATTCTTAAAAGAACAAACGATTGTTTTTAAAGAGACAATAAAAATTATTCTATAAAATCATTTCGTAGAAAATGATTCAATTATAATTTTGAAAGAACAATTTTTTTATTGTTCTTAAGGAATAATACATCATTATTCAGAAAAAACAAATTTTTTTATCATTCTTTAAAAATGAAATATTATCATTCTTAAAGAATAATGCTTTTTTATCAGTTTTTAGAATGATACATCATCATTTTGAAAGAATAATTTTATTATTATTTCAATAGAATAATTTTTTATATCATTCTTTTTGGAATGATGATATATCATTTCTTTCAAATAATTTTGTTATTGTTTCAATTAGATAATGTAAAGAAATTATTCTTAATGAGTAAATAATATCTAAATCTTAGATGAATTGAAATTTTAGTTTTAATTTACAATACAAAACTGAAATATTCTAAAAAATTTTTTTTTTTTCTAGTAAGACAATTTTTTGGACAGAAATTTAACTTTTTCCTTTCTTTTTTTAGAAAATTCTTAAGTTAAGCAAATCAGAAGTAATTTTTGAGGTATTTTCTTTCTTTTTTCTTGTTTTTTTTTAGAAAATTCTTATTTAGAATTAAGGTAAGCAAATCAAAGTAACTTTTAGATAGTTTTTGACTCTTTTTCTTTATTTTTCTTTGTTTTTTTTAGGAATATTCTCTTTTCAAAACTAAAGTAAACCTTTTAAAGGTGACTTTTGGATTTTTTTTTCTTTATTTTTCTTTATTTTTTTTAGAAAAATTTCTTTTTGAAACTAAGATAAGTCTTTTAATGATGGTATTTTAGTAGTTTTTAATTGTTTTCTTTATTTTTATTTACTTTCTTTAGGAATACATTAAGGTAAGTAAATTAAAAGTGGTTTTTTGATGGTTTTCTAATTGTTTTCTTTATTTTTTATTTACTTTCTTTAGGAATACATAAAGGTAAACCTTTTGAAGATAGTATTTTCTAATATTTTCTTTATTTTTTATTTATTTTTTTTAGGAATATATTAAGATAAACCTTTCAGATGTATGGTTGTTTAACTGTTTTCTTTATTTTTATTTACTTTTTTTAGAAATATATTAAAATAAGCCTTTCAGAGATAGGATTTTTAGCTGTTTTCTTTATTTTTTCTTTACTTTCTTTAGAAATACATTAAGGTAAGCTTTTCAGAGATAGTTTTTTATTTTTTTATTATTTTTAAAAAATCAAATGTATTTTTTTAAATAAAATATAATGCAGAATATATATTTTTTAATAATTTATTATATAATAATAATATAAAATTATAACTGATTGTAACTGATTGATAGCTGAATTTTTATTTATTCAAAATCCTATTTTTTAGTAATAATCAGCAGAATTAGATTATATTTTGATTAACTTTTGATATTTTAAAATGTAACAAATTATATTATTTTATCTAGTAATATATCTAATAATTACAATCATTAAATGATGATTTTTTATTGAGTAACAGTTGTATTAGGCAACTTTGGCTAAACAAATGCTGATTTTTTTGGTAATTATCAGCAGAAATTAAACTAAATTTTAGCTAATTCAGCATTTTAAAAAAGTTTATTTTGAATAGTATAATATATCAGATATAAAAAAATCTATTATTAAAAAGTATATTACTATTAATTAAGGTTGCTTGTCTAAACTCATTTTGGATTTGGCAAAACGGTAAAACCTTTAGTTTCGCTAAATTTTTACTA
>CAMKVN010001246.1:0-19784 GCA_946474995.1 Funneliformis geosporum | reverse complement strand
TGCGTTTCCTATTTAATGAATTCTCATAAATCTCTAATGTGTGCCTCAAATAAGATTCAATTTGTTTGGACTTTCCAAAAATAGATTCTAATGAAATTGGATCTTTAGAATGGTATCAGAGTCTCTCGCATGCTCTTTTGACAAGACTTTCAGGTAATCTATCAATAATATATCTATAATCAGAATGGAACATTTTATTAGATATAGTTTTGCGCAAAAAAAAGTTTGTGTATAAAATCTGGAATATCAATTAGAAATATTAGCTCTGATCAAGAATTTCACGTAACATCATAGTCATTGGTCAGCAAAAAATCATGTGACTTTGGCTGATCATTTTCCGAGGAAATGGTTTTTGCCAAGAAAATTTTATTATCTGATATATACCACACACAAAAACATTTGCGAAATCGACCACCAGAGTCACTTTATTGATACAGAAAAAAAATAATAATACATGAAAAAATGTTAAGAAATTCTAGTTATCTTGCATAGGTGAAGAAATTTGTAGAGCTTTTTTCTACATTGTGATTTGATCTTTTTAAAGGTGCATTGTGTAGTATGCTCATATTAATGATCAAAATATTTCGTAAGATCGGTAATGTTTCTATGAACTTTTCTACAAAAGATAAATCTGATAGTTGAACTGGAATTTCTGATTCATGAAGATGATAATATCGATGAATCTCACTCATATCCCTTATAAGAATGCTCAAACATATTTTTTTCCAGCTATTTGTACTCTGATAATGTCAAATTCATCCTTATCAGGCTTACAACTTTTACGAGTCCAGTACATCCCATCATTAATTTCATGCCACAACTTCACTTGATCATCTTTTTCTTTTTTCATCATACATGACAAGCATAAGCATTTGGTAAATAAAAGTTCATACTTTTTCCATTGTGTTACATTACAAACATATCATCTGGCCGTCTTCCAGATCATCTATCACCTTTTCTATCTGCACTAGCACTACTTTGGCATTCAGAACAGTTAACAAATGTGGTTTTTCCTAAAGGAAGCTTCTTCAATATTGCTCAGAAGGCTGATACTATCACATTGTTTACATAAGTATCTTCATTTAGGGAATCCACAAAATTCATTCCAAATGCTGGATTATTCTAAGAATCGCTTCTAATATCCATAAAAAGACATAAGTAGTGAGCAGGAAATAACTTAGATATTACAAAATATCATAAAAATACCTATAATGTGTCTAAAATTCTTTCTGCAACTATTGTGAGCTCATTCTCTGTTTCCTTTCATGTCCCATTATATATAAGTTTTCTTGGTAAATCAATTTCAAGATTCTCAATGAAAGTAATAACAAATTCATTACATTTTCTTTTCACTGCAAACGGGAGAGATGAAGGTACTATTTGTCATGCTGGTTTCATAAAAGTATGCTTAAATTGCCCTGGTAGATTTTGTACAATTTCCAACTTATCAGAAATTACCTGACTAGCTAGAGTGTCCTTCCATGAATAATTTAGCAATATTCACATGATCTATACCAAAGTATAGATACTGGTTAATCAGCGTTGTTATATTTTTCTTGAGTTTGAACTTCAATTCATTTATATTTTTCTTTATCTCATCTGTATTTAGAGGTATCTCTTCTCTTTATTTGTTTTGACCGTTTCTATATCACGTAAACTGCAGACTCCTTCAAAAGCGATTTCGAACTAATATAATAGATGATGTATTAGTTTCAGCAATACAAAAATTTCATCATTAAAAACGCATTCGCTATCAGTATATATGCAACGTTATCATCTTAGTGTAGCCATCACGCTAATGAAATCCTGTGTGATACTAAAATAACTACATGATGTCCTATAGGCCAACTACTCCCTCATGCATTGAGATTATTTTTGGGGCAGAGCTAATAGAATGATTAAAAACATAGGCGATAGTTTAAAAACCCTTCATATAGTTCAAGAAATTAGTTTTTTAAGATGCAGGCTAATAGGATGAATACACTATTATTTCAACCTCGTTCCTGAGAGTAGATCACATAATATTATCATTTAGTGAAAAAAAATATTAATAAAGGTTAACAACTAACCTGTAAAAATATTTGAAGTAGTTTTAATTAACACGAAGGTTCTTCAGAATACAAATTACTAGCAAATCCTATAGCCTGATCCACAATACTTCTTAAATCATTTTGTGAAATCCAGGGGTTTTCTTCTATTCCCTGATAAATAACTGATGTGGCGGTAATATGTTCTTGTTTAGCTGTTACTAAAAAATTGTAAATTTTTGAATATAGTTCAGAAGACATAGTTTAGTATTATTAATATAGAATAGGCGATCTGAACAAAAAATTTCATATGCTATCCTTTTAAATGATTCAATGTACATTCCTTTTGGGCTTGTATTCTTGTTAAGGAGAAGAGACAGAAGAATATGTAACAGACTTATGCCAAAATTTTACATTAAAGAATAGGAATATGCATTAAAGATCTTGACATTTAGAAAGGCATTAGGGGTAATACATATATATAGATTTTTTTGTCTGTTCGGATTAGGATAGATTATCTCCTGCAGGTCTATGACTGAAGAAGGGAGAAAAAAATTTGAAATATTTTTTGGAAGGATTGATTTATGTGTAAAATTATTTTGTCATACAAGCAGATAGTCGCATTTACATAGATGATTAGCAGTATATTACTATTACATTATATATGTACTTCACATGCCTTATATGCATTGGTAGGCGTAGGTAAATATGGAGCTAATATAATACATTTTCCTATATAAAACCATTTTTATTTATGTATCACTTTAATCGTATTTTAAAAAATCTATAGATGGGTTTTCTCCTGTAGGTAATATATTATACAGATTAGCTCTATGTTTATAAAATAATACTATATATGGATTAGGAAACATTTTGAGCTGGCTTAGGCTCCTTTCAGGATGCTCTATCTCTATACCACTAATTACTATTAGGCAGGATATTAATATGTAAATCGAGTTGCGCTAACATTTCCATTCTGATTACTAGTGTACTAACTAGACTTTTTTTAGTATCAAGATAATATTCAGGATTCTGTGCCCATTTTATCATAGTATACCAATTTAGTATATAACCTTTTTGTTATAATGTTTTCTAGCATAAACAAAGAGTACCCAACCTAATCGGTATAATAATTGATTTTTTTTCTCTTCTATCCAAGTTATAGGAGAATAAAAGGTATAATTATATAGCATACTAAAATAATCACTTTTCCAGTTAAATTTTATGAGTTTTCCATTAATATAATAATAAGCCTCACCACAAGGAATAATACCTAAATACTTCCACCTGTCAGGAGTACCATCATTCTTCATCACCTTCCAAACTTATTTTGTTAAAGATACAGGTCTCTTTTTATAATTCCTGTAAGCTCATTGGATAACTGTTGCATAGAAATTTTCAAAGCTATAATTATAGTATTTAGGAATCAAAAACCCCCATGATTGCTTCATTGAACAAATTCCTCTTTTTCTCGAAAAATACTTTATTAAAATATTTATATATTAGAGGATTTAATCCAGAATAGGCAGATTATGCATAGCATTTTTAGCCAATTTTTTACAGGCGATCATCTATACAGATTATGTAACGTAAAAAAATAAATTATATTAATTAAACCAGTTAAATAATCGTGACTTTTGTTCCATCTTTCAATCTTAACGTAATACCTTTTGGCTGATTAAGATGGTTTAAGTTATTTTGTTTTGCATATATAGATGAGATAAATATTTTGCTCCCACTTGTTCTATCAAACTGCGGGAAGAAATCAGGTGTATTTTTTTCAGGATATAATATTCCCTCTGGTCAGAAAATTTTTCACGTAATATTTTTGACTTCGAGTTTGCGAGAAGATAGGCTTCCATATGTTTATTAGTCTTGAAACATGAGTTATCCCAATGATTTTTCATCAAGTCTTCAGCCTTTACTTTATAGTCCCATCTGCACCATCCATCATAATATATCTTTTTTGACTTTACTTCGATAATTTTTATCAATTTCTAGCATTTAAAGCAGATAGCCATTTGACTTTTATAAACACTAGGTCTACAATACTCATGTGGAATATCTCTTAATCCATCAATATCATAGTCATAGAACGTCTTATTTTTTCCTTATCCAAATGAGGTGAAAAGACTATACACATGGTATAAACTATATTCTTGCTTTGAAAGTAACTCTTGCAGAGCATCTCTTATGCGAAAAGCCTATTGCTGTGACATTTCATAAGATTTAATAATAGATAAATAATCATATCGTCTTTTTATTTCAACTACTTTTTCAAGCCTATAGATATCATTATAAGTCTGAACGTTATGAACATGCTTCAAATCATATCCAGGACGGAGATTATTAGGTTTAGGTACAGATTTATTATAAACTTTATCTAAAATAATTGTAACAGTTTGACCTGGCATATTTGATGATTATATGTAATAATGGATAATAAATAAGACTTATAGCAATTTAGTGATATATCGTTTTTAGTGAATATTTATCGTTATAGCAGTTTGTAGAAGTATATTATAATAAAATATCAGATTCATTTTTTTTATTCGATTACAAGTATATCAAGGTTTATATAAGGTCTTCATCTGACTATATGCATATTCACATGCATGTAATGGATTTTCTGATGGCATAATTCAGTTAAATTAGTTCCAAGATAATATAATGGCTAAATTATTCTCAGATCATTAATCAGAGATGTATGACGTATATTGTATCACAGGAATCATTCTAGCTACCTGCCAATTCCACGACAGTTCTCAGACACTTCTTCAATGCTAGCTAGTCACCAAAATCACGAGATGATCGACTAATCAGATAAAATGCAACTAAGCCACCGTTATTATTTGAACTAATCATTATATATTTATTATACTTGTTATTCACATCATTAGATATATCTTTATAATTAAGAACCCATTCTTTAGAATTCTTCTCATCATGTGAAATTATGTCTTCTATCAAGTGAAGTGATGCACAGACCCGCTTCCTCATTGACAAACAAAAATAGAGAAATGCTGAATTTCACTTTATTTTGAATAAAAAGAAACTCTTGATTTGGGATGATATTGTTGAAAAAATTAATGAACATGAAAATACCAATTTTTTCACTGGCATAGACTATTGCAAGAAGTTCAAAAATCTTGAGAAGGCTTATAAAGTAAGTAACTCTTGCTTAGCCCTAGGAAAAATTCAGCTAATAATATTCTTATTATCATTATTTTATTAAACAGCTGTAAAATATAGAAAGGGTGGGAAAAAAAGGAGTTTAATAGGAGAGGGGATCTATAAAGAGTTCTCTAGCGAATTTTGGTTGAAGCCTAGTAACTACACTTTTGGGAATCTGATGCTTCTCAATTATTATTAGTCACTGGTGAACTTTATTAATATCAATATATTTTAATTTTGCTAGATCTTCCATTCGAACGAGTATATAATGAGAGCATTAGGAGGTTAAGCAAAATAACTTCTTCATCATCATCTCCTATACCATCAAGATCACAAATATCATCATCTAAAACCATTGTAAATACACCTGTTTTATCAAGATCAGTAACACCATCTATTGAAACATCTACAATCTCCAGGCCAGTCATACCTACCTTCCTTTTGTTTTCACAAAGTGCTAATGTCATTAATGTAATCATCAATTAAGCTGGTACTGATTCCAAAGGAATAGATTCTAATGAGTAGAATTAGGCAGTTTTTTTATTAATATATAATAAATAATATCAATAACAATATCTGTTAATAAACCTAACTATTTTTTTATAACTGATAGTAGAATATAAAGGCACATGTAATATTATTAATAAATACATTTAGCAGACATATGTTTTGAAAATCAATAAAATTTTTTATTGGATAAAGTAATACAAAATAAACTATATGTAATATGAGTGAACTATTATACTGTATGTGTGATTACGTAAAATTTAGATCTTAGACCTGATACCAAAGTTTCCGCTTGAGTCTAAACAAAAATTTCTTATTACATATTTTTAGCCAATAATAAAAGAGCTTTGTCATTCAAAGATTAATGAGAGTATTTCTTCTAGCAAGTTCCAGTTATTATAATTTCGCGATCACAAGTGAAATGTGTTCAAGAAGTATAAAAACCCTATATTCTACCCTTTTGTAAATATATCTCAAAAAAAAATACTCATGAAATCAGAAAGATCTAATAGCATTGATCAATGAAGAAGATTTTTTTGAATCTGATTATAGGAGTATCACTAATCACGAGAATCAAGCTGAATCTGTCACCTGTTCTTGGTATAAAAAACTGATCCATTATTCGAAACTAATGGAACTAACTTGGAATCAATCATGAGATTGTCCTGTCTTTATAGCTTCTATTTTAGAACTATTATTATTTTCTTAAAAAAAGATATGACATGTTTTCATTGTCAATATCTTATTTATTTTAGTGATAATGATGATGCAAAGCTAAATCCTAGAAAAGATGATAATGTTAAAAAAATTTTTAAAGAATTAACCAACAGACCACAAGACTTCAATCCATTACCAAAGGTGTCAGATGTGAAAACAGGGGATCCTATAATTCCAGAAACAATATTCGTCAGATTACACAATAAAATACTTCATGCTGAAAAGATTCTTAATAAAAAACACGTGAAGTATCCCACATAGAATATGAAATCCTTGACTTTCACTATCCTCTTGGAGAAGTATTGGAGAAGAAATTAGCCAAACTTACCTCTATTCATTCTTTTCAAACCGCATGAATATTGTTTAATGTAGAAATTAAGTGACAATTCCCCTTTGATATGACTCGTAATATCTTTAACAAGAAAAAATAATCAGCTAAAAATATTTACAACATATTTAAAACAGAAGGTTTAGGAAGAGATGAGATCAAGCGAATTAGGAAAATTTCACCATCGTCTTTTGGGAAATTTACTGATAAAGAAATAAAAGTTATTCAAGAAAGAATTAGAACGAATTCTTCTTAACCAAAATGGCTTGATCAATTTGATGATTTAGAACTAAATGAGCCAATGTTGACTGATTGAATAGAAGTGCTGTGTATTGCATAACTACATAGATTCTAATAAATGTTCTGCTTTATTTTTTGATGTAATAGAAAGTGTTAGCCTATCATATTTACATAGATTCCAATGTGTGATCTGTTATTTTTATATGTAATATAAAGTATTAGCTGAACATATTTAATAAATGATTGGTCAGAATTTATTTTTTATTATTGGTGTTCATGATACATATATTTATATTTTGTATGACACCTGCAGTATCATGTGTTCTATGACATCACTCAGAATAATTTTTATATAGAATACAAAGGCCACCTGTATTTCACAATTATCAGATGACATTGAGCTTTGATGGATCAGTATCATATGACATTCATAGCAGTATATATGTAGATAATCATTTGACACTGAGCCCAGAGGATGTAATATCATATGACACTTATAGCAGTATGTATGTAGTATCATATGACACCCATAACGTTATATATGTAGAAGGATATTCACAATAGATCATGACATTGGGTCCTTAGAGAACAGTATCATATGACACTTCTAGCAGAATATGCGTAAAATGGTGTTCACTTTATATCGTGACACTGAACCCTTAGAGAGTAGTATTATGGGTTAGAAGTTCATTGTAGATCGATTTTGCAAAATATAATACTGTAGAACCATTACTTTTGGATGCTACGATCGTCACAAAACACGAAACAATAATGTCTATTAATTTGCTGATTTCGATTCAACTAAAAAAATAAACCTATATGATAATTCAGTCTATAATCCACCTAATATTCTCCTAGCCAGATATCGGAGATATAATAGGACTTATTATTAATGAGGCTTTCCTTTTGTATCTTCCGCCATGATAGTAATAACCTCTATTATGTTCACTAGTGTTTAGACTCAGATTAATATTGGATATAACAGATCGATTTGTTAGAAAAATTCCAATCCGGGTTAATACCCAATAACAAATTTTCAAACCGGATACTAACCGGATCCTACCTGATTTAACCGTTATAATAACAGTTTTTACTTTTCGTCTCATATAAAAAAGAATGTTGCAGAATTTTAGAAATATGGTTTAATTATTTATTTTTATAACATTAATTATTTACGACTAAATGTTTATACTTTATTATAAATTTATATAAACACAAAAGCCTAACATATTGTATAGCTATAATACTATCATACTAAGGTATTTCTTTTCAAAAACATTATTTTTTTGAACAATTTCGGCTTCATACAAGTTCTTTTATTGATCATTAAGTTTGCAGCATCAGAAAAAAGGCATTCACTTGCAGTAGATGTTGCGGAAACTCCTAAATACTTTCAAGCAAGATGGGCTAAAATTAGAAATTGCTCTTTTTTTATTCCACCACATCAGGGATCCGAACATAAAGGAATTTCAGGTAACTAACAATTTCATTGAGTGCTACTATACTATCTTTGGTATTAAGCCATTCCATTAAAGTTTTTCTCTTCTTTGCTAAAGGTTTCAGTTGAGATTATTTTAATATACCAGTTTTATTTTGATATTTTTCTTTTTCTTGTTCAAATAGTTTAGAAAAATGCTTTTTGTATCAGTTTGTTGATCTTTTGACGCAAAATAAAGGTTTTTAAACTAAGGATCAAGGATGGAGAAGATTAGAGGTTCAGTAGTAAGAGTAGGATAATATTTTTTCATATTTCTATATCATATTTTCTAAGTAAACCAAAAGTACTAATAGGCTCATTAATATCATAATTTAGCATAGGATTTTGTTCTTCATTGTTTTCAAATACATTATCCTTTTGTTCATCAATATTAAAGTCTTGATCATCTGATAAATTAGTTGATTCAATTCTAAGCGTTTTAATAATTTCTACTAACATTAGGGCACATATACTATCTGTAACATAATTACTTTCACCTAGATCTTCTGTTACATTTGCAAATGTTGATAAAATTTCTGTTAAATCGGTAAGAAGATCCCATTCATGGTCTGAAATCATTATCTGCTTTAATCTTTTCGCATCTCTCTTTGAATCTGAATCTGTATTACTTGAAAGAGTATTTTGCAAAATTTTATCCAACTTTTTAAATAGATTAAACGTGACCAAGCAAGATAGCTGGAATTCCAACGAATGGATATGTTATTAATCACTTGAAGGTATTTTAATGTATCTTTAGCATTCTAAATCAAATTATTATCATTAAATATTATATTAATATTTTTTTCAAAATTCCGAATATTAAATCATGTTTAATAAATTTTTTATTAATATATCTTTATTTTATTAAATTATCATTATACATATTATACAAAATAATATCATTTGTTTATAATCTAATAGTTATATATTTATTTATTTTAAAAGATTAAATTAAATTTAAAAAAACTTACAATATATTCATTGGTTTCCAAGCTTTCATTTTCATCTACATTTGGATATTTTTTTTGAATATCTTCCAAACGTTCCGATTGTTTAGAACGCGTGAAAAATTTGATTAGACGCTTAACCCTTGTAATCAATGCTTTTATCAGAACCAATCCTTTTCCAATAACAAGTTGAAGAGTATGTGCATTACATGCTTTCCATTTGACTCCATCCATATCTGAAATTGCTTTCTTCATATTCATGGCATTGTCAGTAGTAATCATAAATAGCTTTTCATGTAAATTCCATTCTGTTAAAATTTCTTCCAAACTCTCAGCAATATGTTGGGTGGTATGTGAATACCGAACATAATTCACGGTTAAAGTAACTTCATGTAATTCAAATTTAGTATTGATATATGAACAAGTGACACCAATATAACCTTGCCTATTTCGTGCGGTCCACATATCCGTGGTCAATGATACACTTTTTGCTTCTATATTGATTTTTTCAATTAATGCCAGTAGCATAGAGTTATAAGAATTAGAAATTATTTTTTTGATTCCTTTTTCTTCTGGTATTACAAAAGCAGGATCTAATTCACCAATTAGTTGACAGAATGAAGGATTTCGAACTACAAATAGTGGTTGAAGATCATTTACTATCCAATCAGTTAGAAATTGACGTAGTTCACATTGCCGACTTTCTTTATGTTTTTGAGTTTTTACAATGGTTGGAAGGGTTGTCTGATTCTGTATAGTGAAATAAATAAATAATTTTTTATAATTTACAAAAAAAAATAATAAATTAAATTTAAAGAATTAAAACAAAAATACTGACTTGATTTTTTTGCCCTCATTAGTTATTTCATGATCATTCAATAAGTGGTTGATAGCATTTCCAGTTGAACCATCATTAACATAATAGGTTCTGCATTTGTTTCCGTTAGCATCCAGAACTTTGCATCTTTTAAGTGTTCCCCTTTTCACTTAATCTTTCTTCAATATCTACTTCAAAATATGTTCAAATCCAACTTCTTTTTTTTTGACCAACTTTTATTTTCTTATTTGGTGATTCTGGAGTTACTTCTCGACCTATTATATTTATATTATTCATAATTATAATGTAATATATTATTTAATGTAAAGCAGAAATACAAAAAATAGTTAGTCGCATAACATCCCTTTGCTAATCAATCTATATATATATATGTTACTTATCAGGTCTATCCAGTTAAATCCGATAGGTAATATTTGCATCCAAATGACAATCTGTTAGTCAATTTTCAATCTGGGTATTCGATAATAACAGATATCCGTTAGCAATCTGGATTAATGGATTCCAGGTCTAACCACTAACGTTCACTATATTCATTATATCCACCGTATCCATCATCATCTGAATCATCTGGCATCTCTTCTTCAAAATCATTGTTATGACTACAGTCACTATCATCATCTATCTTATCAGATTGCGAAGCAACCTCTTCATTTGTCTCACTGACCGAGGTGAGGAATCATGATCAAATTCGTCATCAAAATATACACCATCATAGTCAATTTGGATCCCTACCTTAGCTGGAGTTACTACATTTGCAACTTCTAATTCTGATACTTCTGATTCAAGCATTAATTCTTCATCCAATTCAGAATCTGAAGCAAATATTCGTATGAGCAAGAATAAAGATAAGCATCCTAAATACAAAAGAAGGATATGTAACAAAATGTTTATATATTATATACATTAATAATTTTCGACTAAGTCACGAGCCGTCGCTCTGCAAAATTTCTATCAGCACCAAAAATCTCCACAAAGAACATCATTAGATAAAATCAAGACTTAGATAGAAAAGAAAACCAGAAAAAAGATAATTTCGCCATTATTAGTAGTGGCAGTAAAAACGATTTTTTAAGTAGCGGTATTAATGTAATTTTAGATAATAATAACAATAACGAAAATAGTAATAGATACTTCTATCTATTGTTATTTTGGCCAGCCAAATAACAAAAATATATATTAATAAAATATGTTTGGCATATACAGTATGTATCTTATATTTTATTTGAAACAATAAATACCCCTTTTCAAATTCCTCTTTAATATTGTTTTGGTCAATAACTTTTATCTTGATGAGGCGTGAATGTGTATTTGTCAGGTCAAAAACTAGTACATTTAGTTAATACAAATTCTCATACTACTATCTTCACCTACGAAAACAATGTTTTTTTCGGCTTTGATTTCGTCCTTTTTCACCTACGAAATATGCAGAGCATATTTTTTCAGTTTCCACCAGTAATCTACCTACAAAACATGTTTTGCACATTGTTTTTTCGGCTTTTCCACCTACGAAACATGCATTACGCATATTTTTTCGGTTTCCTGGCAACCGCTCCGATCCATCTACCGAAACATAGAAATGTTTCTCAGCTTCTCATCACCGACTAAACGCCAGAGGCGTTACTCAGTTTTACCCACCTACCAAAACATAAAGAGTGTTTCTCGGCTTCGCGGAATGGAAAAATTGCATTATACCAAAGTACTAAAGAGCCCAAAAATGATATTTAATAACCATTAAACGGTAAGAAAAATAGGAGAATCTAGAGTATGATGACCTATACAGTCAAACCTTGATATAGCGAACCCTTGATACAGCGAATTTTTAAATCAAATATATTAAAATTACCTTACTATAGTGAACTAGCCAATTAAATTCTTTAAAAAATTCATTATAAGCTTATAATGAAGTTGATATCCAGATCCTAGAATTCGTTATATCAAGAGTTCACTGTATATACAAAAACTAATATTCTTTTACTTTTACAATTAATCACAATAATTCTATTTTGTAATTTTTGTATTTGTTGAATAATTAGCTTAATAAAATTTACAAATTTGCATCAAATGAAACCAAACTAATTAAAAAGTGATTTTTAAGATGTTGTTTTATTAAAAGTTCAAATTGTATATAAAGTCTACTAAGCTTATAATATACTTTGTCAAATGCATCAAAATCATCATAATATAAATCAATAAAAAATTTAAATGTTGCAAATTAGATGATAGTTTTTGAAAATTATACTAATATGATAATTTATATTATTAGTGTATTTGCATAATTTTTTATTGATTATTATATACATATAGAATTTTCTTAATCTGATAATCATAATTAATAAGTTTTAGTAAATCTTCAAATCAGATTTTAATATGATGAATAACATCTTTCATATGAATTATTTCTTGATTTTAGTTGACTAGATATATTATTTCTTGATTGAATTAAATGATTAGATGATCTAATATTATTAGAAAGTTCTAAATAATTTATATTTGAAAGCTTGTAGGTAAAAATCTAAAAAAATTTATTTTATAAGTTAATTTTAAATCTAAACTTATTTTACTAAAAAAATCATATTTAACATATGAAGTAAAATTTTAATTTTATTTAGATTTTCCTCCTTTCTATTAACAAGTTCCCATTTTATAAATATATAATAGCTTTTCTTTACTATTTTATTTAGTACTATAATACTGTTATAGAGTGACTATAATAAGAAAATGTAACATAACAAATGATCAACATATTTCACAAAATTGATTTATTAGAAAATTTACAAAAAATGATCTACAGAATTAATCTACTGGATGATCTGCAAATAAATTATATGTAACATTAGAAATTTTATATATTTGATATCTGATATAACTGACATAACTGATATTTCATGTCTGACATATATGATATATCTGACATAATCGATAAATAGGATATATTAGATAAGTCAGACATAACAGATATATTTGATTTATTAGATATGTATAATAAATTAGTTTTATCATTCTATGTAAATTATTTTATATAAATAAGATGGTTTGTAAATATTGGAATGTTAGGAAATTAGATTTCCTCTAGTCTGATACTAATGTATTTATTCATCTTTTTATTATTTTTTTTTATTTTTATTATTCTTATATATATATATCTTATCTTTAATAAAATTATTTTACATGCATAATATTAGAAATATAAGGATTAATTATTACATAATTTATGACTTATAAAAGTGTTTTTTTACTTAAAAATATACATATTATTACAATTATTTTAATGAACCCAGTAAGCTATTAATAAAAAGCAACCACTCAAATGACTCAAATGTCTTATCTATCATTGTGGTTTGCAAAAATCATATGTTAACAATATCATTAATTTATTTTAATCATTAACTCTCAGTTATTTCATTTTGAATATTATAAAATATAAAGTCTTCAGCTTAGTAAAAGCCTAAAAATATATTATAAAATAATTAAAAATTAAATGATATTAACATTTTTGATCATATATAAAATTTTATCAAATAGTGATTCTTTTTATATTTGTCTATATTAAGGTTATTTATCTAAACTTATTTTGGATTTTGGATTTAGCTAAATATTTAAACTTTTAATTTTACTAAATTTTTATTAAGGTTTTAATAAGTTTCACCATTTTTATAAGTTTTGATATAATTTTAACTTTTGCAAAATTTTACAGATTTTTAATAAGGTTTTAATATAATTTAACTAAGCTTTATCTTTATTATTTAAATATCTGTCTAAACTCTAGATTTTGTTAAGCAATCTTAATATTGATAATTTTCTTTTTAACTTAAGATGCTTATCTGTTAAATAAGAATAATATAATTATAAACTGATTCAAATTAACTTTGTCTTTAATACAAATCCTTTATCAATATTTTATCTTTTACTTTAACAGAATTAGCTGTAGTAGTTTTAGAAATTTATAAATTCAAGTATATAATTTGTACTAAAGATGGCATAGTAATTAAAAAGTTGCAATTTGATAAGTTGCAACTTCTTGTAAATTTATTTTAATATAAAAATTCATAAATAATTGCATCTCAAAGAGTTGCAACTTAAGTTGCAACTAGTTAAAATTTTTAAAAATAATTATAGAAACCATCTTTAATTTGTACTGATTCTTAAAATATGATTACAACTTTTAATAAGATTACTCAAATAAAATTTTTGAAAAAGTTTAGACATACATTCTTAATAGTAATACTCCAATAATAATAAAATTCTTATTTAGCCAACTTTTAAATATTCAAAGGTCCTTAATTCTCAAATTAATAAATTAAATAATTATGATATATCATATAATCATATCATTTATTAAATTAGTTATTTATCAATTTGGTCTTTACTTAAAAATACTGCTGATTTATTTTTATTAACATTATAAAAAAAGTTGTTTCTTGTAAACTTGTTCAATAATGTAAACATTACTAAAGCTTTGCTCTCTTCTATTTATCATGACCTTTTTGATAAAACATAAAACATTTATACATGTAAATGTTTATCATTCAAAGAATAGAAAAACTAACATAATTAGGGATGATAATAGTTGATTATAATCAGTTAATGATCAGTTAATGGTTGGTCAGAAACTTTTGACTGACTGACCAGTTTATTAACTAGTTATATTGATTGGATAACTGATTTATTTAATAATAATATAATTTAAAGTTTTTGATTGATAATTTTAATTTAAACTTTAAATAATAATAACATGACATTTTGCTAAAATTTCAATTTCTTATATATTTTACTTATTTTTTTTTAGGCTAATTTAATATGCTTATTAAGTTTACTTTATATTTACAGTAAACTTTTTTAAAAAATAAATTAAAAATTTTTATTTATAAAAAATTACATAATTAAAATGATAGTTAATTAAATGTAAAGAATTTTTTGGATTACTAAAAAAAATTGGTCAACCAGTTCATCAAAATCAGTCAAAATTAATCAGTTAGAAACCTTTGATTGAATGATATCAGTTACAGTTATGATTGGTTATAACTAATCATAATTGTAACTATTAGCATTCCTAAATATAACATAAATTCTAATTATAAAACTAATTTTGAATTTGGGTTAATAGAATTCTGTTTAACTTTACATACTACTCCTTCTCTTTTCTCATTATCATTCATTAATTCAGTTAAATTAGATTTTAATTAGTCAAAATTTTAGTTAGAAAGTAATCATATCAGATGGTTTGTTTTATTTAATTTCTTTAATTTTACTAAATTTAGTCTAGCATACATAGTATAAGTTTTGTATTGATTGTAGCTTAGTTTTTTACTCTTCTAGATAGATATTTTTGTATTTTCTTATCTTACTTTTTATACTTGTATAAATTTGTAAACTTAATAAACATTATATAAAACTTCTGCATCATAAAAAAAATCGGAATTCAGATAGCAAAAAAGGGTATCTGAAATTTGAATTCCAATGATTTGATTGATTTGATTTTGCAAATCCTATATAAATATATACCTTTAAAAAGATTTATCTTAAAAATTAAGAAATTCAAATATTTGGTGTTTTATTAGTTTTATTAATTATTTAAATTAAAATTTTCTTTCTATATTCTGTACTAGTATTTCGGTCATTGATTCAGTGAATAGCTAAAAATATATTATAATGTTTTCGTCTAATACTTTACACAAAGAATTAAATTACTATAATGTGATAAAGATTATATTAAGATTCGTGATATAAACATGTTGATGAAGCCCCCCCCAAAAAGATTGCTATTGCAAGACAAACCACCTTTCTTTTGATAAACCACCTTTGCGATGATTTGGAATTATGAATCATACTTTCCAAATATAATAAATTTCAGCTATTTATAGGAATGAGTATTAGTAATACGTGATTTTATAAGACTTTATGTATAAGATTATCGATTCTTTATATGAATTAAAACTGCAAGGAATATTTGATATCACCAACAAGATTAAAGGATATTTTTATTTCAATAAAAAAAAATTACATTGCTGAAGCCAATAATTTACAAATAAAAAATAAGAGCAATACAAACTATCCACATAAATGACCTATCATTTAATTGAGAAAGTAAAATATTTATCGGACACATCCCGACATAACATAATAAAAAATCTGATATTTCACTAGTTTGAACAATGACAATAGCATTCTCCACAAGCATAATATTTATAGCCTCTGATGTAACATTCATGAGCACATTCGAATTTATCAAATCCACCACAATATTCGCAATCACGAACTTTAGGTCCTGAAAGAGAGAAAACGATTCCGTCTGTAGATTCTTTGTCAGTTTCAAGTTTTTGAAAAGAAGATTTTGAAGGAGAATATTGAATAGAGGGTTCTGAAAGAGAATAATCAATTTCTTCAGATCCTTTGATAATTACAACATTTTGATGAGAGGGTTTTGAAAAAGAAACGACATTTTTGGTAGATTCTTTGGTTATAGCGCCAGAGCAGTGTTCAAGGTAATTTTGGGCAGGGGTAGATTGAGCTAACCAAGCCAAATTTAAAGTTAGAAACAAGGTAACGAGAATGAAGTGTTTTAACATTGTGATAATTTATCTTTGGTTAATATTTTTTATATTATTTAAAAAACTCGTGTAGGAAGAACCACTTTATTTATAAAGAATTTCAGAGAACCATGATTTCTCATTAAAATTGAAGAATTCCTAAGAACTCCTTGGCGTAAAATAATACGTTTTTCAAACTCCTCCTAACAAGAAATATTCTGTTGTTTATCCCTTAAAAACAAATTATGTGAAAAAAAAAGAACCACATTATTATTTATAAAAAATTACTGAGAACAATAATTTATCATTAATTCCTTGGCGTAAAAAAAAACACGTTTTACTAACCTACCTAACAAGAAATTATCCATAATAACCAGAAGACTGATAATCTTATCGTTATCTATGAGAAAATAATTTATGCAAATGGGACCATTGATACCCCGATGTGAAAAACATTGATAGGTTGGGACAAACTTTGTTTTAGTATCGAAATATTAACTTCCGGCGCGAATTTTGTTATTCATCATATTTTTATTTGATCTCCAAGATGTGGGACAAAAATGGAAAGAATGGGACAAAAAAACATTTTTTGGTTTTATTTGCGAAACGGCTTGTTACGCGAAACTTTTGTCTCCATTGTAATGTCGAATGTCATTTTCAAATATGAAAGAAAATATAATACAATAAAACGAAACGTTTATATTGAATATAAAATTAGGTTTCAGATTTAAAGATTTAAGAGAAAGTTAGAATATTTTGTTAAAAAATTAAGTAAGGTATACGCTTCTAAAGACAGGTTAATTTAGGAAGTATTTTTTTAAATGAATATTTATTTTGATACCTTTCTATATGATTATGTAGACCAACGGTTCTTGAGTTGACTTTGGAATTCGTCCAAGCTCAAAAATGGACTCGAACGTTCTAGTTTACGTCATTCGATAATAATGATTTTGATATCAATTATATCTTTAAAAATTCGCGAATGAAATCAGGTTCTGGATAGAATATAAGTACTACACCGTTCGGAAATATCATTGAAGGATAATTAATTTAATGACCAGCCTTCGTTCAACGTGCCCAGATTATTTGTTGTTTAATAGCAACTAGTCAGAAATCACTATGGAGTTGGTGACAACGTAAACACAGGAACAAAATGTATGTCATCAATGCAGGTATCCTGTCTCGGCTGAAAGGGTCGCGAGTTACTGTAAAACAATTTATGTGGTGTACTATCGGTGCGTAGAGTATTGCTGAAAGTTCACAATAAATATTTACTTTCCTTATCATGAACCAGATGTGATTAGGGATGGGGACGGTTTAAAAAGAGTCGGTTCTGGAACGGTTTAGAACCATTTTTACCAATTTTAAAATTGAACCGGAATCGATTTTGAATTATCAATCAATAAAAATTTTTTTATTGATCATCAATATTTCAATATTTTAACTTGACGCTCCTAGTTTTTAATTTTCTTTAGAGAGTTGAAGCAGAACCGAAATGGAACCGAGAGAACTGTCCCCATCCCTAGTTGTGAAGAGGAAATCAATTATGTCAGATGGTACGTAAATTTCAAAAATTTTCATCAAGAAAACGTTTTTAATCAATATGCAAATTCGGAGATTAAACAACCGCAATTACTTTTACTTTTTAATCACTATACTATACTTTATAATTCATATTATTACCAAAGTTAATATTCGTTTAAATTTTGTATTTATTAATAATTAGGGTCATGGGACGGTTCCCGGGTCACTTTTTTTTTGATTTCAATAAAAAATTTTTTATATATAGAAATTTTATCACGTAACTTCGAAGTATAATTTTATTTTATAGTAGTAGTCTTTTATTATTCAAAATTTCTTGGTATCATATTGATATGCAGCTTCCCTTGTGCTGAAATTGTTTCTCCAATTAATACTTTTGACAAAACCTTTATAATCAAAAATTAGAAAAATCCAGATAAATTTTTATTCTATGATTGAATCTTAATCTGATTAAAAATTTGAATTCTATTCATTAAAAGGAATGCACTTATTAAATAATCTAATTCGTTTCTTATATAAGTATATATAATAAGTCATGTGATTTATATATTATTCTATTTTTATAGTTTATAATATTATATGGTGATTTTTTATTTTACTATATCAAGCTTATCATAAACAATATCAGATACTTTTCTAGGGGAGAATCTGATGAATAATTTTTATTTTCAGATGAAATAAAATCTGAATATGATGATATATAAGCATTTTTAATTTAATGCTTAAAGTTTTTTCATATAACAATTGACATCTTATTAATAGTATATTTAAGTAAATGATAGAATAGATTATTTATTTAAAAAAACTGTAACTCAATATAGTAAAACCTTAAATTAAATTCAATCTCATGATTAGATTTTAATTTAATATAACTCTATTCAAAAGTATCGATATCAAAAAAAAAAGAATTACATAAAATCTCTTATTTTCAATTTTATAATTTTTTATTAAATTTGATCCTATTTTAACCTAATATAACTCAATCAATATTGCATTATATAAAAAAATAAAAAATAATTCAAAAAGCTAAAGCATTGCTTTATTATTATTATTAATTAAATATTTTAAGTTAAACTTTTATATCATCAGTTATACTAATATTAAGAAAACCTATTTTATTATAAAAGATTTTTAGTATAGAAATTTTGTATTATATTAAATTTTACTTACATATCACAATCAGATGATAAGTATAAAACTAATATATTTTCAAAAAAATGTTTTATTATTGTTTTTTTTTTAAAAATATAAACTTTTCTATTCTTTTAAAACTTTAGAATTATGATTTATTTATATATATATGATAGATATTTTGATTTCAAAATAATAAAATAATTTAAAGATAAAAAACTAGAGCTCCGAACAGGTCGGGTCGGGTCGGGAAATTGACTTGACCCGACCTGATAAGGTCAGGTCGGGTCAGACATAAAATTGACCTGAATTAAATATACATTTGACCC